>VMDR010001887.1:0-107844 GCA_007922815.1 Macrotus californicus | reverse complement strand
TCAAAAGAAACCTTGCAGGCAAGAAGGGACTGGAAAGAAGTATTCTAAGTCATAAAAGGCAAGGACTTACATCTAAGATTACTCTATCCAGCAAAGCTGTCATTCAGAATGCAAGGGCAGATAAAGTGCTTCCCAGAGAAGGTAAAGTTAAAGGAGTTCATCATCACCAAGCCCTTATTATATGAAATGTTAAAGGGACTGATCTAAGAAAAAGAAGATCAAAAGTATGAACAGTAAAATGACAACAAATAACTATCAACAACTGAACCTAAAAAAACAAAAACAAAAGCAAACTAAGCCAACTAGAACAGGAACAGAATCACAGAAATAGAGAACACAAAAAGTATTATCAGTAGGGAGAGGGAGGGAGGAGAATGGGAGAAAAGGTACAGGGAATAAGAAGCATAAATGGTAGGTATAAAATAGACAGGGGGAGGTTAAGAATATATGGGAAATGGAGAATCCAAACAACTTATGTATACGACCCATGGACATGAACTAAGGTGGGGGAATGATGGTGGGAGGAAGGTATAGGGTGGAGGGAAAAATGGGACAACTGTAATAGCATAATCAATAAAATATATTTAAAAAATGAAAAAAGCATGTATAGATAAAAATTAAGTAATAAATTTTACACTTTTTGCTATTGAAGTTTCCATCCTTACCATCTACCTAAGAATGTCAATTTAAAAGTCCCAGCCTTCACCTCTCCACTGGTTCTCTGACTACACGTGAGTGTTCTGTACCAGGAAGGGAAAGCCAGTGCTAAGTATTTGCAGTCTGCTTGTAGAACGTCTTCTCACATGTGGATAAAGAGCTACCCTCAGTTAGGAAGCGGCCTTTGCAGAGATTTCACCTAGTGTGGACTTTCGCCACGTCCCAGTTAGACCACCCTTGAAAAAGCTGACCATCAAAGTCCTGGACCTCAGAGCTGAGAGGCCACACCTTGGAAGTAACGAGGCTTGGTTAAAAACCACAAAGCCACACTTAGTCACACATCCTCGTTCACTCTCCACGGCTCTGGCCTCTGTGTTTAGAAACAGAGACTAAAGAGCATCAGGTTAACTTTTTTTCCCCTTTAACAATGTGACCACAAAAAAGATGGATCAGAGAAAACAAGGCAGACGATGTAACTGGATTTCAGGAAGACATGCAAAAAAGAACTAAAACTATTATCTCCTGCAACTAATCACTTGGAAATGTGCCCTATTTTGCCAAACAGCGGGGAGGGAGCTCCCTGTGCAGGTCCAGGAGAATTGGGGGTTCTGAGAAATACATAAGGATAAACCAGGAAGACAAGTAAGAGTCACACCTACCCAAATGTACTCACAGCCAAGCCACAAACTGGAGATCCAAGTTAAGTCCATGTGCCCTCTCCCACCCCCACCCCCACCCCACTGCTCAACACCTCACTCCTCCAAGTGTGGTCCCAGCTGCAGCAGGGGCATCCCCTGGGGGCTTGTTGGGCATGCAGACTCTCAGGCCCCACCTCAGAATGAATGAATCAAAACCTGCATTTTCACAAGATCCTAGTGACACTTCTGCCCATTCGAGTGTGAGAAGCGCTGACTTACAGGACAGAGCAAGGAGTCCTTCCAAGCATTCCCTTCCTCAGTGGTTCTTTGGATGGTGCTGGAAGGGGTGGAAACTGGACGAGGCCACGGCGGCTGAAACAGCCGGGCAGCCAGAGCCATGCCCAGTGTGCGTGTGTGAGAGGGACCAGGCGGATCTGGCAACCAGGTCTCATGTGGAAACTGATCCCAGGACCATCCATTGTTTCTCAGGAGCTTGATTTTAGAGTAAAATTAGCCTAAGTATGAGCCACAGATTTTCCTTTTAGCTGCCTATTTTATTTAAACAAAAAATGCTCAACATTAATTTTAGTTGTACTTAATTGAATAATTTCTCGGGGGAATAGTTCAGGGAGAGTTTAAAACTGCCTGTTTCCAAAAGCCATTACAAATTGGCATATACGATAATGTCACTGTGCCAACCCAAACAGCGTGCTTCAGTGTCCCTGGGGCCGCCCTCACTCCAGATGTGTTCTGAACTCCCAGTAAGAGAGTGCAGGCAGAAACCATATTCACACGAAATAGTACTTTGAATATCCTTTTCCAATTATCTGGAATGAGATAATAGATCCCTAATTGGAAGCCCTGGGTGGGGGGAAGATCAGGCCTGTGGTTTCTCCCTTGTGAATGCTTTTTATTATTAAAAGCTACAAGACTCTGTCCAAGAGTAAAAGAAATCTCTTTTGCCACATTTAATCATCTGAACATCTATAATATAGAAACTATCCCGTGGTTGCCTCTAATTAACTAGCTGATTTTTAAAAGACTGATCTTTCCCTATGAATCGTAAATGTGAAAGGACTGGGGTTGGAGGAGGGAGAGATGAAACTTGAGTGAAAGAAACCCAAAAACCAGTTTGGCAAGAGAACAGACCAAAGCGGTGGCCTGCAGGTGTGGTGACCCCTCGCCCTCGCCCCCTCCCACCCAAACACGCTCCACTGTTTCCGGCTTGTGTGAATGGCGCGGATTCTGAACTGCTATTTTATTTCTTACTCGTGATGGTTACAGCAGCACTGCCAGGTAAGCCACCACTGTTTATGACTGATTTGTTAACATGCATCCCCAGATTAAATCTGCTAATAAGAAATCATATTTTTATTCTTTAATTTAATCATGTATAGACAAAAATTAAGTAGTGGATTTTATGCTTTTTGCTAAATCGAAGTTTCCATCCTTACCATTTAATTGATATATGTCCATTTAAAATTCTGGTGTAAGGCAAATAAGTATTTTGTACAAGTCAGCACAGTGGCCCATGGCGGGGAGGCTGGCCCGACACGTCACAGAGCGCTGTCACGTGCCACGCAGTCACAGCATGCTTAGTTACTGAAGCTGTTTTCCCAGATGTCATGGAGAAGCCATCTGAAAAACTAGGCATAAATGCAGCTGTTCTTGGCTGTTTGCAAGATACACTTGGAAACCCTGTTCCTTAAATGTTCAAAATTGGAAAGGGTTTTCTAAATAAAAATTAATTATTGAATTCCATGTGTTGACAAGCAAACACTCTAATGTTTATGCTTCAGCTTGACAAAGGAAATTTAAGCATATTACCCAGAAACCTCTAAAGAAAACAAAGTCCATGTATGGTATTCACTCCATTACATTTTTTTTCCTAAAATGTTTAAAAACATTTTTATCATGGAATGTAAATGCAAAGAGAAAAAAAGACTTGTACGTGCAGTTTAACAAATAGTAGCAAAGTGAATAGAATACTGTGTAACCGCCACGTGCTCACGCAGCTTGGTGCTGCGATACTGTATACCAACCTCCCGGCACAAATCTGACCTCAGTCGCTCAACCATGCCATCAGCAAACTTTATGCCAGATACTATTATGTACAAAGTTAAACACTTTACCAAGTATTACTTGCTAGCATATTTGCTCAAATAACTACCACAAGCCCTGAATCGTTACCTACCTGTGTTTCAAAGAAAATAAATACATAACTCTGCCATATGGACAGGGAGCATTTTCCTCCAATAAATCTACACTAGAGGTTTGTGCTCTTGGGATGCTGAACAATCTATCACCTCTGAAAGGACCACGAGAAAGGGCTTGGTGGTCAGTCACACCCAGATGTGAACTTTTCTCTCTGACCTGGACCAGCAGTGAATGATGTCGCCCATGTCCCTGTGATTAACCCCTGAAGGCAGGCCTCTCCCCCCAGAACAAAGGCCTCCCCACTTGGGAGCTACTTAGAACTTTCCCAAGCACCTTGCAAACCGTCTTGTTTTTCATGCTATTTCTAGACTTGAAAAAAGCATCTGTTCCAGTACAAAGACACTAAAATCCCTGGTTATAAGATTAATGTTCTCTTAACTCTAAGAGAAGTTTAATCCGTAGCTTTGCTTTAGGAGAAATAGTTTTACTTTATTCATCTCAAAGTTTTCAAGTCAACTCAGTTTGTGAGATTCTCAGAAGCAGTTCAGCTGTTTCCAAATTGCACATCGGAAAATTCCTATGTTACATAGTCCAGGATAATCAATGTTAAAACAATATACAAAACAGCATCATTTCTTTACCAGGCACCATTTCTGTCGGGAAAGGAGGGAGACATTTAAACCAAGATGGTAATTTAAGCCAATAATCTAAAAACTGGGGTGTGCAAGATGATTCACTGGAATGTGGAAAGAAAAAACTAAAACTTCTATGAATATGTTGTATTTTGAAACATCTCAACCTTTTCTAATTTCTAATTTGAGGAGCCACATATATAGAGAACAGTAGTACACATTTTATAAATATAATTATAAAAGAATGTTCTAGAGAGCTGCTCATAATTGTCACTAATGTGACGAATGATCTAAAAATGCTGGAGGCCGTCATGTTAAGAGTGGTAAAGAGCAACCAGAGAAGAACACAGGTGATGTAACCCAGGAGTCTAAAAGTTCAATGTCTTTGTCATTATCCAAGAAAACCTTAAGTAAGTCCTAATAGTAATAACTGATCATTTAGTCAACTTGAGTTGCAAGAGGGTTAAAAAACTACACAAATACATCATCCAAAGAACAGAGTAGTAAAATGTCACAAATACATGGTCCAAAGAACATAGGAGTAAAACGTTTGTATCAGGGAAAGTGGAACAAGAGATAGAAGGAAATTCTCTGTATTATTTTTGCAACTTTTCTACAAATCTAAAATTAGTTCAAAATAAAACACTTAAAAGTGGCTGGTAACTAATCACAGGACCCAAATTTGCACATCGTTTTAGATAAAGCAGAGTGCAGGTTAACCCTAACACGGCACAACTTACTTGCACGACCTGACACCCACCCGGTCTCCCCGTGTCCCGATCTCCGTAAGTGACACGGCCATAAGAGGAGCCATTGGGGGTGATCTCGCCGTTTCACTGCCCTGTAGCATTTTCAGAACTTTTGTCAAAATGTTTGTTCACAGAGCGCTCTCTGCACATAAACTGGATGTGTCTTTGGAGTCCTCACAGGTGACAAAAAAATAGGTTGAGAACTGCTGAACCACAAAGGTATAAAAAAGGAAGCAGAGAAAGGGCATACTCGGAGGGAGAGACAACGAAAGAGTTTCAGGACACGACTGGGTGTTTGCCTGAGGAGAACAATGGCAATGGGACAGTGCCTCACAACAGCTAAGCATGGGGCACCAACTCTGTCAGACACTGGACTGAGCACTGGGGATACGAGAGTGGCGGGGGCAGACGCTGGCCCTGCCCCCAGGAAGCTCACCGTCCGCACCAGAGGCAGCCAGACCAGGGAGGAGACTGCAACAGAGAAGTAACGGGAGCTGAGCTGAGCCAGCAACACAAGATGGGAAGGGAGAGGCCAGGAGGAGGGACAGTGAGGAACAGAACTCACCCCACTTGTCTCAAGAAGAAATTCCTTGCTCACAGGCAAACTGGTTGGTGCTAAGTGGATCTTCACACGAGACACAGAATGGCAGGGCAGCCCTACAGTGTCACTGTGCGAAAGTTGGCGCTGTGCAGGGTGTGAACTGAGAGGCCGAGGGTGGGGCGGGGGAGCCGCCACAGTCCCAAGGGAGACCGCTTCCAGAGATCTGGAAGTCAGCCCCACCCAAGCACCCAGGAAGGGGCTTCCTGGGTATCAGACAGGAACTCCTCAGGCAGGAGCTGAGGGGTCGAAGGGGCCTTTCTCTCTCTGTTGTTTTACTTTCTGTTCTCATCCGCCTCGGCCAGGGCACTCCCAGGCCTAAAGAAGCCACCGCTGAGTTTGCAGTGTTTCCGCTCCAGCACCACATCCAGCCACGGAACATTCGTGAGTGAACAGAGGGAGACAAAGGGTCCTGAGGCCAAGAGCGCCCAAGTGAAGGTGGTGGAAGACATGGATGTGTCCCTCTCCTCTCCCCCTCCCCTCCCTTCCTCCCTTCCTCCAAAATTTCCAGTCTGTCACAGGCCAATGCTTTTGTAAAATACAGTAAAACTGATTGACTAAGAAAATGACTTTAAAAAAATCCACAAAATGCAAACTCACTAATAGTGCACGTGGATGTCACGGCAATGTCAAAATGCTATATAAAAGTCTGAATTCTTACCCTTGGTTTGTGAACTTAGCTCAGCGGGCCCTGCTAATGAGCAGTTCAGGACAGGCCCCGGTCCGGCAACCAGTTTGGGGCGAGTTCACGCGGTGGGCACCTTGTCTGCTTCTGAAGTGCTCAGTCAGAACCCAGCCACTGCCCAGGGGTCACGGGGTCAGACAGCTCCAACCAGGGTTAGCCCTGAGGCCAGTTACCTGCAAATCTGTTCATGTCTTTTTAGACCTTCCCCCGTCACAAAACACAGCACTGGTGCTTGTTTGGTTTGATCCCTGAGGCCTGAACTCGGCGTCCCACCCCTTCCCGCAGCGGGAGGAAGGACAGTAGGTCTCCGCAGACTTGTGGCAAGGCTGGTGGATGGCCTCTCTCTAGCGTCTTCAGACTTCATTCCCTGTCTCCAGGTGCCTCTCCTTCTGCCTTCCAACACTCACCTCACTCTGGGTTCTTCCTCTGGTGACTTAATCTTATTATATTAAAAAAAAAAAGCCCTCCAGATTCTTCACATGACCTTGATGCCCTCTCAAGTCCTCTCCTGTCCTGGTTGCACCTTCCTGTCACAAGCAGGCTCCTGGCACCTGGGGTCTACTCCTGTGGCATCTGTGGCCTCTTCCGATACATCCTAGAACCTGGTCCCCACGCACCAGTGCACTCTGATGAAACTGGTCCCCGATCCGTCACCTGGACATACAACTGTCACCAAGCAACGGCTTTTCTCCTGGATTGCCCGACACAACCTCTCCACGGCTTTTCAAACAGACTGCCCACCCCACCTTTGGAAACTCTCCTCCGTGAACCCCCATGGAGGCACACTGACTTGTTTCTGGAGTCCCACATCTCTAACTTCTGTGCTGGCCTTGTCTTCCTTCGGGGTGTTTCCAAGTCTTTGTCCTGGGCCCCTCTTGTTTGCAACGATAATGACTCTCCTAGACTGATCACAACTTGACAATGACCCCCAAGTGAACGACTCCAGGCAGTCATTTCCCTTGAGCTTGAGCTCTAGCTCCGCGTGTCCAGGCATCTCTGGAGCCCTGACAACGAGAAGGCCCCACCAGTGCCTCCTGAGTGCTTCCCAGCCTGGGTGCACATTAGCAGCACCTGGGGCTCTTCTCAGTAACCCCACCCGTGGGCCGCACACTCAGAGATTCTGGTCGACTAGGCAGGGCTCAGGCCTTTTTTCCCCTTTTGTACTGAGTGTTTAAAGGGCTGCCGAGAACAATGGTTTTGAAATTTGGCTGCACACACTGGAAGCATCTGGGCGAGCTTAAAAAATACAGATGCCTGGTTCCTACTCCCATTAAATTCCAACTGAGTTAGTTGTAGTACAAAAAAACCACATTGGTCTATGTCCCTGGTTTCTGGCACGGAGCTCCTAAAACCCTGGGCCTTCCCTTAGGGATAGGAGTGTCTTCTGTTATTCGTAACAAGCCCCTTTCAACCACACCTGAGTTTATGCTAAGGAGGTGACTCTGCGTGCGACCTGTCCCCACAGCTTCACGATGGGGGCTGGTGGCAGAAGGAACGATGTGATTAGAGAGCACTGAAGCGTTCAGTCCCGCCCCTGGAACTCGGAGAGAGAAAAGGGGCTGAAGCTGACTGGGGTTCAGTCACCAACAGCAATGATTTGACTAATCTTTTTGGGTAATGGAACCTCCATAAAAACCCGAAACAAAAACACAGAGCTTCTGGGCGAGTGACAGCATCTTTCTCTTGTTGGTATTGGGTGCAGACTGGACACTGGGATTTGAAAACTCCCCAGGCGGTTCTGATGGCAGCAGAGGGTGAGAACTGTTGCCCCAGGTAACATGGGTACTTAGGTACCTGCCTCTCGATTGAAATAAGACCTTCCTTTCTATCCCAAACACTCTCTTAACTTCCCGGCCAGCGTGACTTGGTGCTCCGTCACACAGTCCTGTATTATTCGCTGTTGTTTTGTGTGCAGAAGCCTTCCCTCTCTGACTGCAGTGCAGGCTTTCTGAAGACTCAGATACCGTTCTCTAATTCTCTCCCAACACGCACATTGCCAACCACCTTGCCAGGCCTATAGCGGGTATTCAGCACGCCGCTGATTAAAAATTAGTTTTCAGGTAGTAACACTGAATCTAAGCCCAAATTCCTTGCTACAGTAGGGCTTCTTGAAGGAAATGAAGTGAATTGTACACTTCTTTTTAACCTCCTGTGACAGCTAGCATGGTTCTTTGCATTTTTTGTACTAAATCAAGATTTATTAGCTTACAGCCACAGAATCTAAAACAGCAATCTTAATGTATTCTTTTTTCCCCCAGAGAGAAACTTTACATTTTAAAAGTGTTTATTTTGAAAAAAAAAAAAAAAGAATTAGTTTTTACATCATGATTGATTAAATTGACCATTCCTCCATTAAGTAGCAAAAAACTTTTCCAGAGAGTTCTAAGCATTGAGTCAATCCTACAAATATTATTCTAAAGAAAAATGAGGCACTAAAAGAAAATGTAGGATAAATCCCTGTTAGGAGATGGTTCCAGACCTGACCCAGAAAAGACCAATAAATGCCAGGAATAAAATACCATGGACTAGTCCCTCCTCAGAGTTTGCCCTTCTACCACGCTCTTCCCAGTTTTCTGAAAAATGGGCAAGTGTTTTAACTGAGAATTATCTTAATTGCATATCAACTGTCTCTAACTTACTTCACAAAAGCCTGTTAATAATCAGTCACCTTTTTAAACAAGGGGAGTACACTATGGACTCCACAAATATGTGGCATCAGCTGGGATCATTCATAAAACAAATGAGGAACTTGATTTTTAGCAGCAAGATCAACAAATAGGGAGTAGATATTCAGCATCTGGTGATCATTTCATGATGTATATACATATTGAATCACTATGATGAACACCTGGAACTAACAGGATATTATATGACAATTATACTTCAATTTAAAAAAATGCTCTCTCCGAGAATGCCAGGGGCTGCTCACACTGGGCACTGGAAACCTTTGTCATCAGAGCTGGTCCCTGGGTCATTGACGGGCAGAGGCCTCAGAACCCACTGCGAACTGCACAGCCCCACAGAGAGAGAGGCCTGTGTTTTCTGAGCTCGCAGTCCTCTCTCTCTTGCTCTTACAGAACCTGGTTTTGCTAAAACAGACAAAACAAGGAGGTAGACACAGGGAGAACACATGTCCAGTCCAGCTACTGCATCTCAGAGGATCCACAAAAACTTGGGATGAATTAGGAGTTGTCCTTTATTTTAGTCTAGGTTAGGTTTCCAGCAATGCGTCAAGGTCGCCCTGCCGTCCGCTGACTAGCCCGTCCGAGTACCATGCAGTGGACTTGAGTTACAGTGAATCAACTTGCTGCCCCTGCTGTGGCCGCCCCTCTGAATAAGAGTGCTGGGCTGCAGAGATGAAGAATTAGAAACACTTCTCGTACTCTCTGTCACAACATTCTCATTGAAAAGTTAGAAAAGCACAATTTCATCAAGTATTCTTAGATGGGTAACCCCATGGCACACGGAACACACTCAGCACACATTTACTGACTGACTGAATCCTAGGAACTCATCGGTGTACCAAACATCAGACGCTAGGGATCCTTAGAATTCCTGGCCCTCAGCCACGGCCCCAAACCTCTGCCTTCTCTCAGCCCTGACCCCACAGCCAGCTCCCTTCCCACTCTTAGCAGGTGCTCCAGTTATTTCACAGAGAAAAAGAGGTCCTTTAAGAAAAAACCCTGGCAAGTTCTCTCCTCTACCTCTAAACTTACCTGTAGACACCCATCAGCTCTGCGTACATGTCCTTGCTCTTCCTCGAAGGACAATTCTGCCCGCCACTTGCCTGCTGGATCCCAGTATGTGCCCCTTTCTTTGGACCTTGCTCCACCCATTGCTCTCTCTTGTATGTTCAAGGAGACAAAAAAGGCTCCTTCTTCAGCTTGCAAACATGCTCACAATTTTTCCTTCCCATTAAAAACCATGTTTTTAAAGCTTCCCTCTTTCCTTCGACAACAACCCTCTTGAGAAGTTAGTCTGCCATTCTGCCTCCAGGACCTGAAGCCTCGCTCACTCTCAGCCCTTTACGATGGGGCTTATGGCACCATTAGTCTGGGGACACTGCTCCTGCTGCCGTGAATCAAGGACCTACGGAGAATTCCAAAGCTTATTTTTAGTTCTCATCCTACTGGCTTTTCTCCGGAACTTGAAACTTCTTGGAACCCTGGACTCCCCACTCCCTCCCTGCCATTCTCTGGGGACTCCAAACTGTCATCTTCTCCAACAGAACAGGGTCTCTCAACGTGGCATTGTGAACTGGCATTTCTATAGGCAAAATGTATGTCCATGCTCACAAATACATTTTCGGGGGGTGAAGGGTCCAGTTTCACCAGCTTCGCAGAGGGCTCCCTGACCTCCCCGAAGGAAGAAACACTGCGGGACTGCTGCAGTGGCCTCCTCGCTGGCTTCCCTGCCTCCAGTCCTTACACCCATCTAACCTCACAGCCACTGAACTCCTGTCTAATCCAGCCTTCACATGACTGCCCAAATCACTTTTCAGATCCCACTGGGTGGCGGCTAATCTGGCCTGCCTCTCTCACTGTATGTAAAGTGTGCAACACCACGTGCGGGAACATGGCCACGCTCACTCACTTACGTACTGACCATGGGCTACCTTTTCCCGTGAGGCATGACTTGCTTTTTCTTTTCTTTTTTTAAATTTGTATTATTTTTTAAAAGACTTTATTTATTTATTTTTAGAGAGAGGTGAATGGAGGGAGAAAAAGGAGAGAAACATCACCGTGTGAGCTACATCCATTGGTTGTCTCTGACACACACCCAACCAGGGACCTGGCCCGCACCCCAGGCACATGCCCTGACTGGAAATCAAACTGGTGACACTTTGGTTCTCAGGCCGGCACTCAATCTACTGAGCCCCACCGGCCAGGGCTGCTTTTTCTTTTATTGAGGTGAAATTCACATAACACAAACTTAACAGTTTTAAAGTGATCAATCCAGTGGTGTTGAGTACATTCACATGTTGAGCAACTGCCACCTCTATCTAGTTCCACGCATTTTCATCTGGCCACAAGAAAACCCGGCATAGAACGAAGCAGCCACTTCCCAACGCACCCTCACCCCAGCCCCTGGCAAACCATCAATCAGTGTTGTCTTTATGGATTTGTCTATTCTAGGCATTTCATATAAATGAAGTCATACATTAGGTGACCTTTCGTGTCTGACTTCTCTCACTTAGCAGAGTGTTTTTGAGGTTCACGCACAGTATAGCATGGACCAGTACTTCGTTCCGTCTCATGGCTGCATAACATGCCATCAGACAGACCACAGTCTGTTTACCCAGCTACAGCTGCTGTTGCACCACAGCCACAGAGGTCAGAGAGGAGCACGTGGGACGGGAACGAGATGGCCTGCTATAGAGCTGCAGGTATTATCCGGCTCTTTACGGAAAAAGGTCTGATAGCCCCTGGGTTATATAGGTCTTGACCTTCAGAAGTAGTGGTTTTGAGAATCAGCATGTTAATACTCACTGAGGCACTATCTGGAACAGAAAAATACTGGAACTAAAATGTCTATCATTAGATAACTGGGTAAATTATGGTAAATCCATACTATGTAATACTATGCACTCCTCAGAGGAATCAGGTAAATGTATACATGCTCACAGGGAAACATTTCTTGGTTGGATTAGGTTTTAAAAAGCACAGGATTATAATACATGTAGTATATATGTAAATATTCCCTTTTTCTTAAAAAACAATTAAGCCACAAATAAGTGCATGAGTTCATACCTTCATAAAAATTCCCCGAGAATCAGAAGAAACTTTCTGTCACCATATTGTACTTTTCTGTACTGTCTGAAATTTCCAACTTTGCATGTGCCTTTATTAGCACTGTTAAAAGATATTAAAAGGAAATTATGGTCTGCTTATTTCTATTCTTTTAAATCTCTGTATTTACATGTGATAATGAAAAAGCAATCTCATAAATATTGTTTTTAAAGAGGAAAATAAAAAAAGAAGATCCAAAACCTGTTAAAACCTGATATGAGTTATGTTTTGTGGTTTTCTTAACGACCTTTCATTGTTTCTTCCCTTACAGGTCAGTGATCCTCCAAAGAAAAAAGAAAAATTCCTACCACAGCTAGACTCTGCACCAGACGGCCTTTTCAGATGCTGTCCATGTCAGTCATGCACCGGGTTTCGATCCCAGTTTTCCGCTGATTATTATTGAAAAGCATACCATATCAGTCAGAAACAGGACACTGCAAATCTTCCATCGCCAGAGCTCAGCACGGCGGTGACTTGGGCTTCAGCATGCAAGTCAGCCATGACAGGTTGGTTTGCAGGGTTTATCTATGTATGCTGATGGTCCCTAAACATTTTCCAGATGTGTTGACCTCATAAAACTGCCACCTACCACAGGCTGTGAAAGGACTTCTCCAAGACTGTATTTTTCCCATTCCTCAACTATCGCAAGCCCCTGGGATCCTGGCTGGGTAGCCTCCTACATTTTGAAGTGAGGCTGGGTACCAGTCTTGAGCCTGGAAAAGACAGTGATGGCTGAGCACCTCAGCAGTTCAGTTTTGCACCTGTCAAGCCCTCCCTGTTTGTGTCCCCAGGCTCGAAGCCTGCCCCTTCCTTGCTCCTTGGGAATTAAGCTTCTGCTCTGTTCTGAGTGCCTACAAGATTGGGGGCCTGCCTTATTTTCCCAACCAGTCTATCCTCAAACCCTGTCCCTTTGGTTGCGACCCTATAACTTGCTGCTGAAGTTCCCTGTCAACTCTCAACTCACTACAGATGCCCAGACAAGCACCATACTCCCCCTGCCTCCCAGGATCTCTGTGTGCCCGGGGCATCCTGCCATACCTGCCTCCTTCACCTACAGCTGGGAGCTCCTTTCTCTCTAGATCCCTTCTTCTTCCACCATGAAACTCCGGTTGCTAGATCCTTACTCCTCCCCTCTGGCCTATCACTGATCAAGCGCTTCTAACAGTATCATATCAGCTTTCTCATCGAAGCATTCTGGACAAGTCAATGGGGCATGATGGGTATTCACAGTGTATTTTCTTTGGCGTTACAAAATAAAGTGAACTGAGGAACCAACTCCAAATTGAAATATATTTCTTGACGTTGCCTCTATACAAGGCACTTTGCACATCTTCCAAGGAGTCAAAGCTCAGGCAGTACTCTTCCCTTAGGGAGTTTGAAATTCAGCAGAGAAAAAACAAATTCAGAAATCATTATAAATAATCCAATGCAAAGAACACTCCAGGACACAAGAGAGGCACGAAGTGCCATGGAGGTAAAGGATGAAGAGACCCTGGCTGACAGGGAAGCACGGGGGAAGGGTCATGCATGAGGCAGCGCCTGTTGCTGATTCTGATGAATGGTCAGGATTTCTACGGGGCGGGACACAGGCCATAGTTCTGACTAGGAGAAAGTCTATATATCAATGCCTGTGTATAAGTAATGAGCAAATCTGGCCTCTTGTCAATATGTGCTTTCTAATCAGCTGGCTTTTTGTTTGAAACACAACACGCTACCATCCAAAGTTCTTGTAATATATCACACAGTCCCCCATACAGGTTTTTGTTGTTGCTCAATTACAGTTGTCCCAATTTTTCCCCCGTTGCTCTCCCCTGCCCAGCTCTCCCCACCCCCAGCTCCCACAGTCAATCCCCACCCTGTTGTCCATGTCCATGGGTCCTTCATACATGTTCCTTGACTAGACATTTCCCCTTCTTTCCCCTGTTACCCACCTCCCCCGTCCCCTCTGGTCACTGTCAGTTTGTTCCTTATTTCCATGTCTCTGGTTCTATTTTGCTCGTTTGGCTCTTTCTTTTCAATAGCCTAATTATATATCCACTGTATTATTAAATTATGTACACTATTAATATCTGTATGATAAATGCCATGATTCCTCTGTCATTCAAAGATGAGGGCCTGAAATGAGGGCACTCTACTTAATAACCGCACTTAATAATGATAATAGCTATCAGCCACTGAGCATGGCATGGACCCTAAATGCCACCACCCAAAGGTTTTCACAGTGAAAAGTAAACCATTTTCTAAAATCTCATTACAATCCATTATGATCAAAATTTTTATGTATTAAGATGTTACCTTCAGTAATACTCGACAATTAATAGCAATGCGGGACTTGGTTCTTCCTTCCAGTTAAGTCACAGGTAAATGCTACAGCCTCCCAGCTGTGCTGAGCAGGGAAGCCTCCCTGAGACAGCCTGCTGGTGTCCCACTCAGCCCAGATCCCCAGTGGTCACTGGGGTTACAACCCTCAGCCTTGCAAAAACGTCTCGACACCCACCCACATCAAAGGCCTGCGCCTCTGCAGACAGGTCAGTCTCAATCTCCGCCCTGCTGTCTAACTGTCTGTCTGTCTGTCTCTCTCACACACACATTGCTAAAGCATGGCTTCAACATCACATCCTTTATGCTGTGCTACTTGTCCCTCTCTTCTCCAGCAGGATCAGCCAACCACTAAAAGATGTCTGCTAATGAGAACCCAGACAAAGTCTTTTAAGGTGATAACATGCCAACGTAGCTCCCAAACCCTGAGTTTCGAAAGACTGAAGGATTTCTCCTATGTCAATAAAGAACTGCGGTGGAAAAATCCATTCTCGGAAGATTTTCAGAGGTGTTGGCCTGAGAAAACAAAGTAACTCAAAGCAAGTTATATCTAGATGTATTTATTAGTGAAGAAGTGGAGAGGAAGTCTGACATTCATATTTTACCACTAATTACCTTCTAATTTCTATGATTTTCCAAACTACCTTCAGCTTCCCAAAGTTCACATTTCCTACTTTCCACCTTACTAAGTGGTGGCGGAGGTGGGAGAGTTATTTTCTGGAGGCTTACAGGCATTTGCCAATTTGCAAAGAGAATGAATTCCAAAAGTGTACTAGTGAGCTGGTTGTTAACAACCCAAGGACGCCAGAATACACTTTCTCATAGAAATGATGTTGTGCCCATGGCAGACTGGTCGGCAGGCAGCCCAGAAAACTTACACCGTATCTTAAGAGCCGCAGCACTAGTCCAGTCGTAACTGATCCCCATATACAACAGTCTGAACTTGAGTCTGCTGTGAAATGCCAGCAACACACCCTCCCAGTGTGGAGGTGGGTGTCACCTTGGCATCCTGAGACTTGTCTACAGAAGGAGCAGGGCAAGGTTCACATGGGCATTCCTGCTATAACGTGATACATGCATTGCTAGAAAACCTTACATCCTGCAAAATCTCTCTCTAAAAATAACAGGGTTTATGGTGGAAAAGAGTGTTAGGGGTAGACCACTTGAAATCTATAACTTTGTAACCAGAGACCTAACCAAAAAAATAATTAATACCTAGGGAGATGACCTGGACAGCCCCGGCCAGTGGCTCAGCGGTGGCTGCGGCTGCCTCAGGGACTTTAGGTATGCACAGGACCACAGAGTGGCGGGGCTGGACTGTACACACAGGGAGGTTCTGAGTCAGAGGGCCGCTGTGAAGGTGGACACAGAGCGGGTAGCCCTGCCCGAGGCCCAGAGTCCTTCAAGGCTAGGGGTGCCTTCTCTGGGGATGGGGCCTTGGGGGCAGGTACTCATTCTTAATTTTCTCAAAATGGAGTTGAAGGGGCGTGTGCTGCCTGTGAGGACCCTTTCCTTTCTTGCTCAAGGCTGTTCTACTCCTGCTCGTCCTGCTCCTCTTGCCAAAGAAAAAACTGCCTGCGAACCAATCCAGCCTCCAGGGTCTGCCGTCATTTCCCTGTTTTCAGCGAGCTGTGGAGCCAGTGCCCCAGCAGATCGACGGTACAGGACCAGAGGCTTGACTCCCCCGAGCTCTCCTGGCTGGAGGACCCTTCCTAGGTCTCCCATTTCCCAAATTCTGAGCTAAAGAAGGGACAGCCATCCTACGGGAGGTAACTGCTCTCGACATCCAAGCCAATTCGGGGAATTCTATTGCATTCTACTTTGCCAGCGGAAGTGATTCTTAATCTCTCTCAAAGTATGTGAATCCTGGGTACATCAGGCTGATGGCAAGACTGGCCCTGTCCAATAGGAATGTGATGTGAGCCACAAATGAAATTTAAAAATTTTAGTAGTATTAAATTTGTTTGTTTACATTAAAAAGTAAAAAAACAAATATATAATATTATATTTTATATAACCTAATATATCCAAAGTACGTAATGCATATAAAAATGAACAAGGCTTCTGTATTCTTTTTGCATATCAAATCTTCAAAATACAGTATCATCTTGCTCACGTAGCACATCTTGATTCAGATGAATCACATTTCAAGTGCTCCAAAGCCGCTTGTGGTCATGGGTGCTGTGTTAGCACAGTTCTAGTCAGACCCTCTGTGGACAGCAAAGTGTCATACTCCGAAAGGTTCAGAACTAGAAGAATATACAACCCAACGAAGCACAGAAAACACTTAAGTTCATATTCATACTCCTACAAAGGGTGCCTGTCACACGTTTCCACACAAATGTATCAGTCCTTACTTAACTGGACCATTCAGTTAACCAGAACATCCCACTCCCCAACTCCACTCAGTGTTTGAATTATTTCTTTTAAAGATCTTATTTATTTTTAGAGAGAGGGGAAGGGAGGGAGAAAGAGAGGGAGAGAAACATCATGGTGAGAGAGAAACATGGATCGGTTGCCCCTCACATGTGCCCCGACCGGGGACTGAACCTGTAACCCAGGCATGTGCCCTGACCAGGAATTGAACTGGCGACCAGTCCCTTTGCAGGATGATGCCCAACCCACTGAGCCATACCAGTCAGAGCAGTGTTTGAATCTTTAACAGTTTTATTGAGATATGACTCAAGTATCATAAATTCACCCATTTCAAGTATATAATTCAATGGTTTTTAGTATATCACATTAATTTTTTAAAAACTTGGTAAAGTATATGTAATGTAAAATTTGCCATTTTAACCATTTTGAAGTGTACAATTCAGTAGCACTAATTACAATCACAACGCTGCATAACCCTCACCGCTATCTATTTCCAAAAGTTCTATCACCTCAAACAGGAACTCCCAACACCTCCATTCTAGGACACAGGCCTCCTCTCAATCTCACTGCGGAAAGCGACACAGTAAAGCCGACTCATTTAAGGTTAACAGGCTGCACATCGTGGCATGAACATCCCGCTGTCAGGGCCAGGAGCACTGTCCTACACTTGCAGAAATTTCCCAGAAACCTCCCTCCCCTCCCCCTGTGACTCCGGAAAGTTCCTAGGACAACGCCTCGGCTCACAAAGTGCTATGTCACGCCGAGGGCCGTGGCACAGGCCCCACTCCCCTCCACTCAGACCCCTGGGTGTCTAACGATAAAATGAAGCATTTTAGAAATGGCAGTACTGTAACAGCATTTAAAGATTAAAGACGCACAACTCCACCATAACTTCAAGTTAAAAACAACTATTTGAGGAGATAAAACTCCACTTCTAATGCTTTCCTTTAACATTTGCTTCACACAGGAAAACACCGCATAGTGGGTTCTTTTTCTCATCTAGTTCCTTTGTTTGTCTTTAGGTTTTCAAGGAAAAAAGGTGCTCCAATTGGTTTTATGTGTTTTATTCTGGCAAAACAAGGTGGAGAAAACACTGCAGAGCTAATTACTTCCAGTGTAACCTCCTCACCCAGGGCCAGTGCTTGCAAGCAGATGTGCTGGCTAAAAATTCCAGGTCACTCCTAGCACATTATTTAAAGTGACCTCCTGTTCCTCAGAAGAGTCTGGCAAGCAGCTTGCCGTCCACGGCAACACTCGGACACGTGGAGAAGCGGAATTTAGTGTCTCTCGATTTGCACTCCCCATTTATTTCCAGCCTTTGCATCTGCACAGGAAACGAAACGCCCACAGTCGCCTATACACTGCACTAAGTATGAGCCCCTGGAATAAAAGACGAGGAAGCAATTTTAGGCAGTTACCACAAATGTGTATTGGGAACTTTCGCCTCGTTTCTCATAAACTAGAGCGTGTACTTCACGTTTCTTTTGATTTCTAATGACCAACGCATTTAAACTATTAACATTTCATTTGCAACACGTGTCTGGTTCAGAACCAGCAGCTGGACTATTTATTTTGCTAGCTGGTGATAGAATTAAACACAGAATCTTTGAAAACATTTACCAGCTTTCCTGCTAACCTTCTGTGTACTTTCCAAATTAGGCAACTTTGATTTTTATTAGCTAAAGGTTTACATACTGCAATGCTAACACTGTTACCTTCAGAGTAAATTGTTTATAGCTCAGGTGCGGTTTAAAATATTTTCCTCCACGAAATACTCTTGAGACTGAGGAGAAGAGAAGTTGAACTCGTTCACTCCAGATCAACAACTTTCCTGGGCGAGTCAAACAATGCTCAGGCCGCACACACACGGAGGCAGTCGGGGAGGCCAGTTGTGAAAACAGCCCGAGCCCTCTACCAAACTGCAGGCTTCCTCTGAGAGTTCCCCAGTGCCTCGTGGTCACAGACTCACTGTCCTCATGCAGGGCCTCATCGTGCATTCTTAAGATTCATTCTTTGACATCAGCATTTTGACATGGTCGACAGGCGTGAGCTTGAACCCCAGACCCATCTGACCTAAAAATCATGACTCTTAGCTATATAATCTTAACCAAATAATTTAACCTGAGTCATAGTTCCTAGCTCTGCAAAATGGAGACAATTATTCTTGCCTCCGAAGCTGACTGTGCGCACTTGCACAGGACAGATGCTCAGTTCAGTGGTTTTGGATGGAACCAAAGATCCTCCATCACAAAGCTGTTCCCAGGATCTTCAGCCCACAGCATCGCTCACTACACATGCGCCCACTCAGTCAGAAACGATCCGCTGGCTCCACTGGAGGGGAAAAGACAAATCAAATTTGGCCCCTTCTCTTGAGGAACACAGTGTGACTGGGGGTTGCAGTATGAAATGGGGAAAATACAAGCTAGTGAATACTTTAGTCAGTTCATGGAGTATTGTGGGCGCCCACAGCAAGGGGCCCACTCCTCCTAGGAGAGTGGGGAAGAGTTTTGTGGGGATGACGGTTGAACTACAGCATGTCTTGTTCATAAGGCAGCCGAGATTGGAGATGAGGCTGCCTAGGGCTGAGGTGACCTTTACTATGCGACCTCTGAACATTGCTATTTTATCCTAAATGTGACAAGGAGCCACTGGAGGGTTTTAGCAGGAAAATAACACAGTAAGATTTGGTTTTAGGAAGCTAATTCTGTCAGCAGAGGGGAAGACAGATTGGCACAGGTAGGCTGGTGACAGGAAGCCCGCGGGGCTGCGGCAGTGGTTCTGGAAGGCAGAAGACGGGGTCTGAGATGAAGGCAGAGGAGGCAGAGATGTGAGGAGAGCTGTGAGAGACAGCGTCAGAGGTGACGTCAGCTGAACCGAGTGACTGGAGGCAGATGTCTAACCTGGAAGATAAGCTGGATGCTGACACCTGTAATCAGAAAGAACTGCAGGGAGTGGGGCAGGTTTGTGGGGGGACATGATGGATGGAGTTTTTACACGTAGTGCATTGGAGGTACCTCTCTAGGCTGAATAAAGTATGAAATATACCTCTAGGACTGTGGAGAAACACAGATCGAAACATGATCAGCACTTATATAAGGGTGAGGTCAGAAGAATAGATTAGGATGTGGGTCAACCATTAGGAATAGGAAAGGACCCCAATAACAGCACGCAGAGTAAGGGAAAACCAAGAACAGGGTCCCAGAGACCACAGGATTTAAGTGATGCTTCCCTGTGGCTCAGTGTGTCCTTAATTGTATGTTTTTTTTTATCATTATTTACCTGCATTGTGAGAACACATAGGTTAAAAAGATAGTGCTTACTACCCCCACTGCTACACCAAGAGTGCCCAGCACAGTAACAGGCGTATAAAAAACACAAACAGAGCTGAGACAGGGGACACTGACATGGAGCAGAAGAAAATTAGGGCTGCATTTTTAAAGGGCCTTAAGTATCGCCCTAAGGAATTTTAACATCATCCATTAGATAATAAGAAAACAACCAAAGCTTTTGAAGCATTGAAGTCATGAAACAAAAATAGGATTTTTAAAAGATTTATGCAGGGTGGAAGAAAAAACAGTGATTCTGCAGCAAAGAAACCCATTAGAAATGAACTGTGGAAGCTGAGACACTGGTCCCAGGAACGCTAGAGCCAAAAGGGACATGATCCATCCAGTTGACTGACTGGAACAACATGTGTGGATCCTAATTTCTTTTTTAATGGACCACCTCTGACTCAAAAGAGAGAGAACCAAGGATTGCATACAAGGTGAATAAGAGGTGGGCAGGTAGAACGGGAAAAGTAGGCAAGGAGATCTGTTTACTTGTAAAATGGTAAGAGGCCTGAGACACATGACGTAACAGGAAGAGGAGGGTTAGGCATCCAGAATGATTATGGTTTTGAAAAATATCAACACCGTAGTCCCCTCTTATCTGTGGTTTCACTTTCTGAGGTTCCAGTTACCCGGTGATCACCTGCAGTCTGAAAAGACTACATAAAAAATTCTAGCAATAAACAATTCATAAGTTTTTTCTTTAATCCTTACCCAAGGACACATTTATTGATTTTAGAGAGGAAGGGAGGGAGAGAGGGAGAGAGAGAGAGAAAAAGAAACACTGGTGTGAGAGAGAAACATTGATTGGTTTGCCTCCCATATGCACCCCAACCTGGGATCGAACCCTCCATCTCAGTATGTGCCCTGACCAGGGATCAAACCCACAACCTTTGGTGCACAGGATAACGCTCCAGCAAAATGAGCTACCCAGCCAGGGCAACAATTCACAAGTTTTAAATTGCATGCCAGTCTGAGTAGGAATGAAATCTTGTGCTGTCCCCCGCTCTCTCCCAACTAGGACGAGAATCATCCTTTGTCCAGTGCTTGTGTTCAAGACACCCTTATTTTACTTAATAATGGCCTCAAAGAGCAAGAGTAGAGAAAACTCTATCATAGGTGTGTATGTATACGAAAAACATAGTGTAGGGTTTGGTACGATCTACAGTTTCAGGCATCCACCGGGGGTCTTGAAATGTATCCCCTGTAGATGGGGGACTACTGTACACACACCAACAAAATCTGTTGGGGGTGAGATCACCAGCATGCTTAGGACAGAATCTGGACTCTTCAGGCTACTAGCGTAGCATAGAGGATGATGAAGGACTGCCTGCAAAGTCTGCAAGAGCTGAAAGATATTTGGCCGGTACTACCACCGCCAGCTCTGGGATGTGGGGATGTAGGTGGATTTACGAAAGAAAAAGCAGCATTGTGCGTATGCTGCCTCCCACCATCTGTTCCTCCCCCAGGTTAGCGAATGAAACAGACTCTCCGGGTAAGATATTGATTCACATTTTTCAAGTGCTGACTCCTGGTTTGGAGAGAGAGCTGAGGTCAGAATTCTTGGGTCCTTTTCCAGCCAAACCAATTCTAGGACAGGCAAGCAATCACAGAATGCTCTTCCGTGCAATAAATATGAAAATACTTAACCTCCCTGGGGCATTATGAAGCATAAATCATGTCTTTAAAGGCCCTGTGACAAGCTGAAATGAAAAGCATTCAAAGTAGAAAAACACAATGAGACCACTACCACAGCCACTGACTGAGTTTTGTGTGGGTAGCTGTAATATTAACTTAATGAGTTTCATGGTTTTGAAAGTGCTCATCAATAGCTAAATATTAGGTTGCTAAAATACTCTGTGACTCACTCATCTGTCTAAATATGCTACAGACACTAACATTTATCAGCTTGCTCAGAATGGCTAGTTTCTTTTCTTCCTCCCTCCCTCCCTTTCTCTCCCTCTTTCTCTTTCCCTGTCTCTCTTCGTTTCTCTTTTTAAAGTACTTCTTAAAGGAGCCATTAACAAGAGGATTCACTCATCGGGGTGAAAATGACTTGCAGCTGGAAGATCGGATACACACATAGATCCGTTCTAAGGCTGATGGGAACAGATTCCAGGGAAGGGGTGTGGGGGCCGTGAACCCACATGGAGAGTAAGAAGGGTGAGGATTAGCTGGTAACTGCTTCCAAAGTGAATAAACCCTAGGAGTGTGCCAACTGTAGCCTTTTCAGTGCACGCAAGGGCTGAGGCAAGTACTATGAAATACAAATTAAATTCTAAAAATCACAGCTGAAGGTTCACTCCCTGAGTTTCTGACATGTTAGGCCTTGATAGTTTGTTACTCCTCTAACAAAAGCAAACTAGCTGAGAATAATCCAATTAATACCATACCTGTTAGGGTAGGCCTTGTATCTATGAGAAATTCAGACTGTCTTTCCACTTTCATATTCTCTCTTTGCTTTATCATAGTCAACCAACGAAACTAAGCTGGAAGAGACTGCCATCACCACTTTCCACGCTGGCAAAGTCCAGCCCCTCGTCCAGCTCAGGGACCCTCTAGTGCTCCCAGGTTCACTTTCACTCACAGCCACTGCCATGGTTCTATGATTACATTTAATCACTAGAAAGTGCTTCCTAAGGTAAGAACCAGAGCTGGCATCCACTGGCCCTAGTCTGGCTTCTGGAGTAAAGTGAAACAAGCCTATTTCTACTTTAAAACTTTGATAATCTCTCCTTTACAGCACATCTCGTTTTCCCCTCCTTAAATATCCAGGCCCTTGCAAATCCAGGTGTGATGCAAGGCCCAGATTTGGCACTGTCCGGAAGTTCGTTGGAAATGCAGACTCTCAGGCCCTGCCCAGACCACCTGACTCAGAACCTGCAGTTCAGCAAGAGTCCCAGGTAAGTCATATGCACATGAAAGTCCGGGAAACACTGCTTTAGACCGGTGGTTGGTAAGCATTTTCTGCAGTGGGCCAGATGGTAAACATTTTAGGCTTTGCAGGCCATACGTCTTTGTCACAACTACTCAACTCTGCCGTTACGGTGCAAAAGCACTGTAGATAAAGTTGTAATCACGCAAGGGTAACTGTATTAAAAATAGAAAAAAAAAGTTAGGGATACTGAAGTTGAAATTTTGTATAATTTTCACACCAGGAAATAGTATTCTGCTTTGAGGTTTTTTAAAAAATCGTTTAAAAGTATACAAACCTAAATTCTTCCCTGTGTACTTACAAAAAGAGGCAGTGGGCTGTCAGTGGCTGAGCCCCAGTCTATACCCTGGCCCTTCAATGCGGACATGACAGCATCTGTTCGCGCTCTCTGGGCCTGGTCCCCAACTCTAGATAATACATTCCAGCTCCTTGAGGTGGCGTGCATAACGGAATCAAACACAATGGATGATTTTTAAAAATATAAAGTGGAGCAAAACCATTACTTCTTTTTTATTTTTATGCAGTGTTTCTTTTAATGTAGACTGATGCTTAACACCACACTTATTTTGATATGGCTGTACACAACACTGCTGGATAGTATCATATTTGTGAACAATTAAAAGGTATTTATCCTGCTTGCAAAATGGACTTCTAACTTCAATAGTCATATCTTCTCCTGCTATAACTGATGATGATTAACACTGCTGTAATTTCCTCTGCATAAATGTCACTTTTATCAGGAAAGCACCGACATTCCTTCCTGCTGGGTCAGGGGGAGGTCTGGAGCTGGAGCGCACAAACACGCACTACTATTTAAAATTTTTTTTTAAGATTTTATTTATTTTAGACAGAGGGGAAGGGAGGGAGAAAGAGAGGGAGAGAAACATCAGTGGTGGTGGCCTTTCGGACTCCCCCTACTGGGGACCTGGTGGGGCCCACAACCCAGGCCTGTGCCGACTGGGAATTGAACTGGTGACCCTGTGGTTCACAGGCTGGTGCTCAATCCACTGAGCCACATCAGCCAGGGCCACACACTACTATTTTAAAATTCTCACCAAAATGTCCCCGTGTACATCAAAAGTAAGAAGGCACGTGGCAAAGGGTGGTCCGTTACTAAATTCCTCTCCACGTGGAATTTTTCAAACTTGGTGAAGATGGATAAGGGAAAGCTGGAGGCTAAGAATGTGGTGGCATACACTAATCCCTTTCCAGAACCCTGGAATATCTCATAGTAAAGGGACAGAAAGAAGGGAATTCAGAAAGAAAGGAGCTGAGAATTCCACGCGCAGTCTAATGGCTTCCGACCTGAGCTCCTCTGCTGGACCCTACCTGAGAAAACACTGAATCAGACGACTCAGAGGTACTTTCTAACTCAAACGTGGGATGTGTCTTTGGTACCATCACTTACCTAGTTACATGGGCTCCAAGGCTGGGGGTCCTCTCTTCCACATGCCCTGCTCTGAGACCTCCCTTCACATCTACCACCAAAGCCTGCGGATTCCTCCTTTCCCCTGTCACATGTGGCCCTCTTCCCACTCCTGTTGTCACCCATCCTAGTCAGGGCTCCACCCCAAATCTACTGCAGCTGCCCCCACTGGCCACTGACGTCCACAAGACGTCACGGCACTGCCTGACTGAACCCACAGTGAAGCACCGTTTTGTTTTTGTGCCGTCGCTGCCATTCTAACCAGTCTTCAGCAGCTCCCCAGCAGGTGAAACATTAGCCCTGCACCCCAGGTGCACTCCGGTCTTCCCCATCACGTCCCTCTGACTGGCCCCCTCTCGCCTCCAGCATTCTGAGGGGGTTTTCACTCCTGGGCCCCAGGCCTTCTCACTCGCTTCCCTCACCTCCAAGCTGGGCTCGACATGTCCACCTCAGGCCAAGTGGGAGGCATACAGATATCTGCAAATATTTAACAATCCTGACTACAAAAAAGCAAATGCTAAGATGGGCACAGTAGAACAGAGTGGATTAAAATGAGGAGGACCTTAGATACTCGGTCATAACACCACCATTTGACCTGGTTCTCATTTTCCTCAAATTGCTCTGGCGGCTGCCACACACCCTTCCAATGGACAGCAGCCTCCCTCAGAACTCTGTCCTAGGCCCTCAGCTCTTCCCTGTCTGTGTTCAGCAATGTGGCTTCCGTCACCATCTGCACACGCCAACTCTCAATCTAAATTTCAAATTACTAGAGCTCCAAATTCAAAGGAAGCAGATTTTCTGACATACCTAATTTCGGAATATCTCAACGATAGCCCACTGCCTCATTTTGTACATAGAGTACACAGGGAAGAATTTGGGTTTTTTAAATTCCTTTTAATGATTAAAAAAAAACCCAAAGCAGAATACTATTTTATGACATAAAAATTATATAAAATTTAAACCTCAGTGGCCCTAAAGTTTTTTTCTATTTGTAATACCTTTGAACAAAATCTACTTCCGTCCATACCTTGCCCCAACCCCAATCACTCTAGTCCAGCCCAACATTATCCCCCGACTGAACTGTTTGCAGCTACCTCTTAACCGGTTCCCTGTCTCTGGTCCTGACACCCTCCCCCTCCTGGCCATCATCCACATGACCGCAAAGCCATCTTTCCTTTGTGCGAGTGTATTGGTCACCGTGGAGCAACAGGGTGGCTGGAGGCAGTGATGCTGGGGGCAGGCACGGTCTCTAAGTGGCAGAGGAGAGCAGAGGCCGCGGTGTATCGGCAGCTCAGAACGTGGAGGGCATGAGACATCCTCACAGGCTCACCAAAATACAGGGTCCCACAGAAGCAATGCCACTGAGTGTGGTCGGGAGGGTATGTGAATGTCTCTGAACATTTCACCTAAAATGTCATATGGTGTGCTTGAGTGTGATACTGTTATGTTACAGATTTATGTGCTTATGATTTTGTAATAAAATATTTTTATGTAATAAAAAACGGGCATTATTTGTGCCGGACACTGTATTTAAAGAAGGGAGTCAGTGAGAACTCAAAATTAATGTCAGCACTGCCTCAGTGAGTATTAATATTAACATAAATTCATTTATACTCAAAAGCAAGTGAAACTGGAAAATGTTCTGGCTATACGTTGATATGTAGCTAATCTGATACGTGGAAGAGCCAAGGGGCTGTGGAGAGTTACTTAGATGTTTGAGAAGATCCTAGTAAATCATAGCAGTTAATATCAAAGAAAACTATCATGCCCTCCTATAACGTGTCCTCCTTGCACATAACCTTCAAAGGCAGGCTTGGGTCCTAGGAGGTCACATATTCAACCCAAGAGGGCAATACCACTATTCTTACGAGTTTGGAAGATTCCTGTTTGGGGTTGAATAGTTAAATTGAATATCCAAAGCAGCTGTAGGGCCTTCAATTCTTTTTTCTTTGCCAAAACAGAACTAAGAATTAAGTCGCTTGTTCAACATCTACTGTGTGCCTACTATGTGCAAGGGGAGAACACAAAGATCACACACAGTCTCTATCCTAAAGGAACGTGAAATCGAGCAACGCGGCACAGTCTGCCACAGTTTCATGCGGCATGTGACACTGGACGGCACCATCAAGCCCAGTGAAGATAGTAAGGGCTTACTAAACCAAAGATCCCTTCTACGACTCAAGAACAATGGCCCCGCTGAGCAGCAATTCGAGGTCAAAGGGGTTTCCACTCTCGCAGGAGTTCCCTTCTTTCTATTTCACCTACTTTATTTCCACTAGCTCCTCCCTGCGTCTGGAGATGCCGACTCTCTAGAGAGAAACGAGCCCTTCACCTGCCCTGACCAAGGTACAAACAACCTTCTTGCTCCTTACACTTCTGTGCTAACTGACCACAGGGTCTGTTTACCCAGAGAGCTAACATGATCACAGACAAGAAAGAACAATAATTTGCTTTTTAGGATATTTTCCCAGAAGTGGGACTACTGGGTCATAAGGCAGGTCCACTTTTAATTTTTTGAGGAAACTCCATACTGTTTTCCACAGTGGCTGTACCAGTCTGCATTCCCACCAACAGTGCACAAGGGTTCTCCTTTCTCCACATTCTCACCAGCACTTGTTATTGGTTGATTTATTGATGATAGCTAATCTGACCAGTGTGAGGTGATATCTTACTGTGGTTTTAATTTGCATTTCTCTGATGATTAGTGACAATGAGCATCCTTTCATATATCTCTTGTCCATCCGTATGCCGTCTTTGGAGAAGTGTCTATTCAGGTCCTTTGCCCATTTCTTATTTGGATTGTTTGGGGTTTTATGGGTTTTTTGGTGTTGTTTTATAAATTCCTTATAAATTTTCAATATGAAGCCCTTATCAGATGTATCGATGAACATGTTCTCACATTCAATGGGTTGTCTTTTTATTTTTATTGATAGTTTCCTTTGCTGTGCAAAGACTTTTTAGTTTGATGTAGTCCCAGTTGTTGATTTTTTCTTTTGTTTCCCTTGTTCAAGGCAATAAATCAGAAAAAAACAATGCTATAAGAAATGTCCAAGATTTTACTGCCTATGTTTTCTTCTAGGATTTTTATGGTTTTGGGTCTAACATTTAAGTCTTTAACCCACTTAGAGTTTATGCTTGAGGATGGTGTAAGAAGGTGGCCTAGTTCCTTTTTTGCACAAATCTGCTCAATTTTCAATCCTCTATTGAATAGGCTGTCTTTGCCCTTTGTATGTTCTTGCCTTCTTTGTCAAATATTAATTGACTATTATTAAGGTGTGGGTGGATTTCTGGGTTCTCTATGCTGTTCCATTGATCTATATGTCTGTTTGGTACATTTACACAATGGAATACTACTCAGCCATAAAAAAGAAGGAAATCTGACCTTTTATGACAGCATGAATGGGCCTGGAGAGGAGTATCATGCTAAGTGAAATAAGCCAGGCGGTGAAAGACAAGTACCATTTCACTTACATGTGGAATCTAATGAACAAAATAAACTAACAAAGTGGAGACAGACTCATGGATATAGAGGACAGACTGACAGAGGGGACAGCTGTCAGAGGGGAGGGAATTGGGAGCTGGGTGAGAAAGGTGAAGGGATTAAGCAAAGAAATAAGAAGAAAGAGTCATGGACACAGACAACAGTATGGTGATTGCCGGAGGAAAGGAGGGCAGGGGGAAGTAGAGGAGGTCAGGGGGATAAATGGTGATGGAAGGAGACTTGACTCGGGGTGAACACACAGTACAGTGCACAGATGATGTGTTGTAGAATCGTACACCAGAAACCTATATAATTTTATTAACCAATGTCACGCCAATAAATTCAATAAAAATGTTTAAAAAAAGAACAATAATTTCTGTTACTAAATCTCCACCAAATGATATACAACTTTTCTTTCTGGCCCTTCTTCAGAGTTTCCCACTTTGCCTTCCCCACCCACGAACCGCTTCCTCATCCCTGTGGTTCATTCACTCACACCTACTGACAACACACCACAGCATGTGTCATAGTCAGTCCCCAACAAAAAGATTTCCTGGCACTCCTGCTTCCCATCCACAGGGCCTTGCTCCCTTCCTCACTCACATAACCTTTCATACATTTTTTCCTTAGTTGCTCCTTTAGCTCTACCAACTCAAAGTCCCTCTGCTATACCCTGATTTCTAAACTGTACAGGCACTGCTCTGCCCTGGTGGACTTTAGGAAAGGTCTGTTAAAAGTTCAAAACTACTACGACAACATCGTGTGTTCTGATTAGCACTGATTCAGTGGAATTATTTCCAGCCCAGCAGGTGGTCAATGTGTTAGACAACAACATGCTTGCCTGTACAAATGAGCTGGACCCTGCTGCCACACATTTACCTTATAATTAGTAATAGTAATAGACCTAAGTTGAAGTTTTATAGCATATTTCACATCAAAATGTTGGCTTCGCCTTGAACTTGAAGAAAACAACTAAAATTCTAAACCCTGGGATCTTTTTCTATTGCAGCAAGGAATCCCCAGAGATGACACAAGTAGCATGAATACAAGTACACAATCTTTACCAGAGAAAAACGAAAGGCATTTGTCATGTTTGTGTGAATATACACACATATACTTTTTCTCTCCTTTTTTTAGTGCAACTTCCTGACCTCTGAAAACAATTTCTTTAGGACACTGACTGTGGATATTTGCATGGATTTTTCAATAGCTGGTTGTGTAAAGGGAGACAGACTTGTTTTCTTTACCCCCGAAAAGAATTGAAACAGACTCTTTCTTTCAAAAGTTGGCAGAGATATGTGGCAGAGGGGTCCAGCTCATTTGTACAGGCAAACACGCTGCTGTCTAACACAGATTGATCACCAGCTGGGAAGCAAGTCACTCCGCTGTAGGTTCACAATAACACTGGCTCTCCGTTGCTCTGCTGACCACCAGCGATAGATTGATGTGCAGTCTCTGAGCGAAGGAGCTGGCTACAGAGGAGCACTTGGGGAAGCTAAGCAGGTTGCAAGTGTGTTATTCATGGACTCCCTGCCTAGAAAAACAAGTTTCCCACCTTTCTGACCTGAGTTTGGAGAACTGTTAAGGACTGAGTTTGCTTTGTGACTTGGAAGGCTGTGTACAGCTTTCCCGAGCAACATAAAAAATGAATACCTATTGGCACTTTCCAATGAAATGCCAAAATCCACAAAGAGAAATGACCGAGGAACGTTTTTTTCCCTTTCCCACTGTGAGTGAGAAAGAAGAGACATGATATTTCATGTCACTGCCAAAGAGTTTGTTTTGTAAAAACAAATGAAGAAGTACAACTTGTTACATCATCCGTAGAAGATAGTCCAGGGTCTCAGAAAAAGAACAGCATTCTGTTGGGTTTCTTTTAGGACGATAAGAATGAAACTCCCCCGAAAGAAGAGCTTGAAAACACCAGGCCAGCAGACAAGACATGTTTACTGTTTAAGAAAATTGGCACCCAAGTGCCAATTTGAAAAACAAATCAACCTGCTGATGTCTTTTATTCTGTATAAGTTTGAGTTATTATGCTTTCCAAAATTTTGCACTTTTTAAAAACTGTTAACATGTTTCCAACCTATTACTTACTTTTAAAATCATTTTGAAACCTTAGGTACATTCATGTTTCATTAGTGGAATTTTTCCACTTGCTTTTCAGACATTTTGGCCAAAGGTATTTAGCACAAGAAAATGGAGCAACTACACGGGGTCAGGGACTATCTCATCACCCACGGTGGTGCTGCAGCCTGGAAGGATGCCTGGCACATACGGATCCTCACTGGGTATTTGCTGACTGACTGTCTTTTTGTTGGAAGCCAGCTTAGTGACACCATTACTTATTTTTCTAGCCTAATAGAAGGTTTAATGACAAAGATTCATGAGCAATTTTCCCACAAATTTCAAAACACATCTTAAGAAAGAAACACAATCATGGTTGTACCATTTCTGCTATTACCACCTGGTCCGTAGTTAGCACTGCTGAGTTAAAGCTGAGTATAAAGAAGACGTGTAGCCCAGGGGATTCATTTCTGCAGAGCTAGTGGAGGGAGGAAGCAAACTACTGTTTTCCTTTTCAGGGGAGTGCTGCGTGGGTCCCCTCCACAAAGACAGAAAGGAGTAAGTATGTACTCGTTCATGACGGGGAGAAGCAACAGTTCTCTGGCAGTAGTACAAAGCCAGGAAATTCAGCAGTTTCCAGAGAGCTGCATGTGCTTTTCAGGGAAAAAGTTTGTGATAGCACTTCCTAATGAAACGCCAAAATCCACACCGAGAATGACTGAGTAGCAGGGTTTTTTTTTGTTTTCCCACTGAGAGTGAGATAGAAGATACACGATGTTTCATGTCACCGCCAGAATCGTTTGTTTTGTAACAATATATGGAGAGAGACAGCTTATTACACCACCTGTACTATACTATGTGTTAGTATGTTAATAGGTAATTAATCTTGATTTGATAGGATTTAAGATTTTTATTTTTTGGCACATATGCTCAAGCTATTATGTTATAAATCTCAAACATTTCAGCAAATGTCATCCTGATTGTTCCCTACTGCACAGAACACGACCAGTGAAATATTCAAGGTCAAGAACTTGGATTCTTTACCCACCGTACTCAGGAAAACCAATTTATTGTTCTGTCTTAGTAAAAAGAGGTGATTTCTTCAGGGCCTATATCATATTGGCAGTCAATCTAGAAAACATAATTACTTTTAGGCAAAGGCAGCTTGTTAAGTACATTAATCTGTCCCTGTGAATTTAAACACATACCCTGTAACTATTACTATGATAAAACTTGGAGTTCAACATTTTGTACTAGTTTTTAAGAAGTGTGTGTTTAATATGTTTGCGTGATGCACAAGATCTAACATAAATCAAGAGTTTTTGCAATGGGGTAAAAATCTTAGGAAGGTTTTGAGGTCTTTTCAAAGCAACCTTAATATTGCATGGTCCTGGTTTAGCAAGTTAATTTTCTCTTCAATGTATCAGAATAAATATATTTAATTATGTTTGGCACTAAACCAAATTATTAGAAATCTTTCTCTAAACTGAACTAAATGTAAGCACTTTTGGAAATATAAACCATAGGTGAGTCTGCGTACTCACTGATGTTTCCTTGTAAACCAAATGCAACACCTGGCGCTCTCACAGTCATCACGGGGCAGGTGCAAAGTGGTGAGCAAGCGGAGCCCCTTGACTGACACACGGTGTCCAACTGAGGTGAAACAGGACCACGTTCCCCTTCTTGTTTTCACATCTCATACTCGAAACAAGGGTCTCTTTCCTGGTCTATTTATGCCGTGTTTTTTCACACTTTTGTGCTTTTTGTTAGTAGTTTTGCTTGTTTTGAATGACCCCCAGTATTAGCTGTCATGTGCCTTACAGGAAAAAAAATGCATGTATTAGAGAAGCCTTATTCAGGTTGTTGACCATGAGCTCAATATTAACAAATTGACAAAATTTATTAAATGATGTATCTTTAAACAGAAACACACTTAAAACAAGGCTACATAGTGATCAGTTGTGAAGATGCTGTGACCAAAGGCTTGTGGGAACCTAAGCTTGTATTTCCTCTGGGAGCAGTGGTTCAGTATTCCCTAATGCAGTGTTCACAGTGACTTTAGAGAACATTAATACTGCAAACAATGGGAATTGACTAATTATTTTTTTAAATGAGCTTAATACAAAATTTTCGTATTCAGAGAGAGATTTTGCTTTCAAGGGGTAAGGGTAAGCTCTCTACACTATAGGAAGCATTAATGGAACCAATTTTTAAAGAAATACTAAAAGTGGCTAAAATTTTTTAAATGACAATACCAAAAGCTGCCAAGAGTGAGGTGCAACTAAAATTCTCATACACTGCTGGATGGGAATGCAAATGGTACAGACACTTTGGAAAACAGCTTGTTAGTTTCTTAGAAGACTAAACAGATGCTTATCATGTAAACCAGCAATCCTACTCCAAGGTATTTACCCAAGAGAAATAAAAACATTTGTTCACACAAAAATGTAAACATAAATGTTTGTAGCAACTTTATTCAATACTGTCAAAAGCTAGAAACAGGCCCTGGCTGGGCAGCTCAGTTGGTTAGATCATCATCCTGATTTGCCAAGGTTGAGGGTTCGGTCCCTGGTCAGGGCTCATACAAGAAGCAACCAATGAACACATAAATAAAGGGAACAACAAATAAATGTTTTTCTCTCTCTCTCAAAAAGTTAATAAATAAAAAGTTTTTTAAAAGCTGGAAACAACTTCAACTAGAGAATTAATGAACAACTTGTACAGAGATACAATGGAATATCCTTCAGCAGTAAAAAGAAAGAAACTGCGAATGAGTCTCAAATGCATTTCTTCTTAGTGAAAGTAATCAGATACAAAGCCTACACATTGCACGATTCCATTTTACTCCATTTTGGAAAAGGCAAAACTGTAGGGGCAAAAAACAAACCAGTGATGCCCAGCAGAAGGGGACGGAGGGAGGGGTTGGCTGCAGGAGGATGAGGGAGCTTTTGGGAGTGATGGGCCTGTTCCACAGCGTGATGGTCTATGTTTATTAAAGTTCAGAACTGTTTGCAAAAATTACTACAGATTCACTATACATAAATTATACCTTAGTAAACGTAACACACACTCACACAAAGGTAACAAAGGACATGGATGCTTTAATGACAGACATTCCTTCAGAGTCCCCTCTGATTTTTACCAATGTTCACGGGCACAGTTTTATCTAGCTAGCACATACATTGATGCTTAATTTTGCTTTTTAAAAATCTGATTAATTTTGTCACTTGAGCCAAGACCAGCAGGTTGGCCTGGCAAACTAAGACCCCTCAATCAGCTTCAAATCAGCATCCTCTGTGTGCCCGTGCAGTAGCGCTTCTCATGAACGGGTCTTCCTTCCTGGTGGTCTTCTCGGGATTTTGTGCACAGGTGTGCTCTTCTTACCTACCAATGGAAGAAGTCCAACTGACATCCTGAAACCGGGCCTCTTTGGTGGCCTTCCTCCCAAGGAGCTGCCACCCTCTCCTGCCTCCTCACAACAGAACAAACATCTGCAGAGCACAGACTGTGTACCGGGCCCCACGCTCGGCCCCGGGAAGTAAAAACATGGACCAGACAGCCTAGCCTGCCTTATATCACCGCCTCACTTGGCCTTCTAGTAATGGCGCCTCCACGAACTTTAGCCCTCGCAACTTCTGGCATGAGTTATATTTTAGAATTCTCTCCTTAGTTTATATTGTCTCTCCTTCCAGTGTTTATCTTCTGAATTATTCACTTTCACCAGAGCTAATCCTTACCATAATCCCATTAACTTCTTAAAGTCTGACTCAAAGAGTAGTCTGAACTGATTCTGCCGAAATCTGTCTCCTTTGTGGAGAAAAAGCAAGGTCACACAAGTCATGGCCATCTCATCTCCTCTCTTCATCTCATGCTTTTTTGTCACTAAGCGTCCTGTCTATGAAGACAGACAGTCCTGGTTTGAGAACTTGCACAAGGCATCTTTCCAATGTTTAATGTAATCTTCCAAAGTAAGCACTGATTCCCTTTGGGTACAAGGGCTTTCATAATTTTTCTTAGTGAAATGGTGCTTCTGACACAGATATGGCCCCTGCTAGAGTTCATGGTTTCTAATGAATTATAGAACTTAAAATATTATATACTTTGTGTCAGGTAAAAGTAACTAGAATCCATATTCCAAGAGTTATAATTTAGGTCCCACAATACATATGTCCAAATTATTTGTATAATTTTATAAATAAACCCATCTCTAAGTTTTCCTTTCAAGGAAAAATGAGTATTTATGAAAGAATGAAAAAATACTCAAACTGCTGTTTTCCCCCCAAATCCTAAGAAACAAATGTACAATTTAAATACACACACACACACACACACACACACACACACATATATACCCACTTGCACATAAATGCACATAGTCCCTGGATTCTTAGAAAACTGAACAAAAGTTTCATTGCTTAGAAAATCTGAGTTTGAGCGTTTGCTTCTTCCTTCTTATGTGGTTTAATTTACACTATATCTGATGTGTGCTTTTCTCTTAATCCAATTAAGTTACCTTGATGATTTACAGTTAAGACGTAGAGGCACTTACTGTAATCTTTCTTAATATAAGGGGCATGAATTGTTCTGCTGGGGTCAAATAATGAAGAGTAACTGTAAGAAATGTCCCAACAGCAAATGTACCATCATTATGACAGGGCGGGTATGAGACTCGAATTCTAGTTACTCAGCAATAACTACCATGTAATCTGGTATCTGCTTCGGTGTTTTATTCTAAGTATCTTAATTTATTTTCACCCCAGACGTTCCCCAGCATCTGAGAGCTTCTTGGCGGAGCCATGGTCTTGCCTAGAGATACCTGAAATGATTAGCTGTTCCTCCTCCTTTCTAACACAAGAGTGCTTGTGGGGAGAAAACTGACGCTGGAGGAAGGTGGGACACGAGGGACAGAAAAGTCTCTTCAATCTTTCATGGAATTTAGCTACCAAGTGTGTTTAAAAAAACAACTTTGTTCAACTAGAAATGTAATGTAAATATATTCCCATTTCTAAACACTAGTTCTTCGTTCCACAATTACACTGCTTCCTGGCAGAGGCTATCAGCTCTTTAAGACACGCTGTAACTGAAAGATTCAGAGGGGGCAGGCAGCACCCACCTTTGGGGCTGATGCCAAGCCTGCTGAAGTGCAAGCAAAGAAATAAGCACAGGGCAGACGGCCATACGGACAGTGACTTTGGGCCCTCTGGATGACTGTGGCAGAACACCCAGGGGTTCTTGCAATATATGCGAGCCCCTGAAAGGTCAGCACTGCAAGGTCAAGTTCCAAGAAGAGCGTTCCCAGAGAATGAGCTTCCACCCCCTGCCAGCTGTCGACGACTTCAGTGTGAAAACCCACCAGGGAACTCTCAGACAACCAAGTGTCTCAGGAGGATGGGCTGGACCTCCATCTTCTTCTAAGCCCTTATTGTTTCTAGAGCGCAACTTAGCTAGAAATTGTGGGGAGAGGGGGTGTCCAAAAGGTTAATTTCCTAGGCCCTGAAATTCCCTGTTACTGGTTCATAGTGTAGGTTCATTGAGCCCATTATAAAACTCCAGGAAAACCAAGAAAGATAACACTATAAATCAGGTTAGTTGCCATAGCTATAGGAAAAACATGCTTACCCCGTGAAAAAAAACTATTGTTATCAACACTGACTATACTCTAATGGTCCCTGGTGAAGAATATCCCGTTCAGATCTGAACTAGACAGGAACCCAGGCACTGTGTAGAGCCTTCAGACAGCACTCCTATTAGTCATCTTTCTTGTAAAATACTGCAATTCTCGGTTTGCAGTGCTGCTTGCCACTAGAATGTAAATTCTCTGGAGGGGGAAGAAGGCTGGGGGAACGTAATCCAATTTCTCTTTGTACCCAGGACCTGCACAGTGCCACTAGTGGTCGTCGAACAATTGTTTGGTGAGTGCATAAGTAAAAGGCGTCACGCATCTGCGGCTCTCCCGGGAGGACTTACCGTCAAGATGCTCTGAACCTGTCTCTAAAAGCCTCTGTCCTTGCCCGGGCAGACAACAGAGATGTGTGGATGGTGACTGAAGCAGAGGGAAGCGTGGGCTGTGGGTGTTGCTATGTCTGACAAGGTCTTCAGTGACAAAAACATTGACCTCAACAATGCAATGGAGTTCGAATAAAATCACTTTGATAAAATTAGATTGGAAACGTCTGTATCTCTGCATGCTTTCTGAGTCATTTAAAATATGTGTAATTCAATAATAAGCTGAATAGCATAAGTGTGCCACTGGTTATTTCAACTACAGACTGAAAACTATGCATATGTGCCAAGTTGAGCAAGAGATTGGTGGGGCAGGGTCCTCTCTTTGGAAAAATAAGGAATTATATTTAGGGACGCATTTTTAAAAAGATTTTATTTATTTATTTTAGAGAGGGAGAAGGGAGGGAGAGACAGAGGGAGAGAAACATCCATGTGTGGTTGCCTCTCGTGTGCCCCCTACTGGGGACCTGGCCTGCAACCCAGGCATGTGCCCTGACCGGGAATCAAACCAGTGATCCTTTGGTTCGCAGGCCAGTGCCCAATCCACTGAGCCACACCAGCCAGGCCTAGGAATGCATTTTTACAAGAACAGATAAATAATTGTGAAGACTTTGGGGTATACCAGGGAAGGCACAGCAGGGAAAATATTTTGGCATGTTAGTGTGAAAAAAAGCACAAATAAAAAGATTACAATTGCGTAAGTAATTAAAACAACAGTTGAGTAGAACAGAGTAAGATTTTTGACTGCAGTGTCAGGAAGGGAAGGACAGGGAAGGTGGAACCCCCAATACGGACAAGAATGCAGAAACTCTAGCAACAGAGTCGATGTGCTTTGCAGATGGCACATTTCCTTATTAACAAAGGAGGCTAACCATACACACACAAATTTCTATCCAGGACTCTCTCAGAATTATTTATAAAACTTTGTAACTCACTATTGTAGGGGAAAGTCTGCAACCAATAAGATGAATTAAGGTTCTGACCATTTCTCGTATGAAAGTCCATACTCACGAACTCCTCTGTGGTGTACAGCTCATCCCCCACCTGGGATTCAGGCACATGATTTATTGCCCCCACCGCCCCCCCACTCCGCCCCCACCCCGCTTTCCCTAACAATACAACTGTGGTTCACACAGAAGCCAGATCCCAGGAGGGCCCATCGTGACCAAGGACGTTAGGTATATCCACTGTGCACACAGCGGAGGAGGCCCTCACTATGTGGGCAGGGAGAGGCTGGGCGCCATGTGAAGAGAGGTCCTGTCTTCCCATGGGCATGACCTCATCTACTTTAGAAAAGACTTTGCTGGTGAAGCGGGGCAAGAAGGCAGTAAAGCTGAGCAAGTGCATTGGGGAGCGGGGGACAAAGTGAACACAGAAGTAGGTGTGGGTCTCAGTTTGGTCTTTGGAGAAGAAATCACAAAAACTAATTTGAGCCAGAGGTGGTGGAGAAAGGGCCTGGAAACCAACTGAAGCAGCATTTGACCTTTGGCCTCTCGCATCTGAAGCTGGGCTGAGCCTCCAGCTGAGTTTGCAAGGCCACTGAATGGCTGTCCAATGATAGCGGCTTTCACAGCTGTCAGCGTTCGGCCAAGGCCAGAACTGGGGCTGTTCCCGCTCTGTGGACCTGGAAACAGAGTCCACGTTTCCCTTCATTTCTCCCTCTGCCTGAGCGATCCTAAATTAGGAAATCATCTGGATTTGTAAAAATAATCACTTCTTGGCATGTTCACAGAGTCTGCTGAAATGTTATTGTGGAAAGCAGAATCTGAATGCCTGGGGGTCACAATAGGAAATGAATCTGGCAATTTGAAAGTGCACCTGCTGAAGTTCCAGGCCATCTCAGTATTCAAATAATTTATCCTTCCTTCCAAACATCTTTTGTGTCCTTTATTTCTTTTTTTAAACAGTTTTTTCAATTCAACAAATACTCATTTAGAGTCTGCTTTATATACAGTACTCTGCAAAGCACATGTGTATCAACCAGGATGGCTTAGGCTGCAAGCAGCAGAAAATCAGACTCAGAGTAGACTAAACACACAACACAGAAACTTGTCTCATGTGCTGAGAAATTCAGGGGTAGCTCCAGGGTCAGCTGATACTGAAGTTCAGCAAAGTCATTAAGCATCCGGGTTCTTTTCACCTCTGTATTAGTTTCCTATTGCTGCTGTAACAAATGACCATAGACTTAGTGGCTTAATGCAGCACAAGCTTACTGTCTTACAGTTCTGGAGGCTGGAAGTCTGATGCGGGTCTCACTGGGTTAAAATCAGTGTGTCAGCAGGGATGACTTCCTTTCGGAGGCTCTAGGGAGGGGCCTGTCTCCTTGCCTGTGCCAGGTTCTAGAGGCTGCCTGCAATCCTTGGCTCCTGGCCCCTTCCCCCTTTAAAACCAGCAATGATTGGGTGAGTCTTTCTCCCACCACATCCCTCTGGCATGGACTCTCCTGTCTCCCTCTTCCACTTTTAAGAACCCGTGTGATTACATCGGGCCCATCTGGACAAATCCAAGATAATCTCTCCATCTCAAAACCCATACCCTTCCTCAGACCTGCAGAGTCCCTTTTGCAGTATAAAGTTACAGTCACAGTTTCCAGGATCAGGACCTGGAATCTTCGGGGGCTATCTGGCCCACCACAACCTCTACCCCTCCGGACTCAGTGAGGCCTTTGCCCTCAGTCTGGTTCCTCTCACGGTCACAGAATGGTAATTAGAGTAGTTCCAGGTGTCATATCCAGACAGACCTTCCAGAAGGAGAAAAGGGTGAGCCATCTCTTTCTTAGAAAAAAAAGGAAACCTGTGCCAGCAGCCCTAGAGCAGATTCTGCTTTGTGTTTAATTGACCGTGATGGGTCACCTGCCCATTATTGATCCAATGTTTGACAAGAACAGGTCACTGTAATTGGCACAGACTAATACTTTGGGGTGAGAGTCAGCCACTGTGTTCACCATAATGTAGCCAATGCCAAGAAGGAAGATAGTTACTATTCATAGAATACTTACAACTAAAGATCCACTACTGTGCTAGATGTTCGCTTGGTAAACCAATTTTACCCAGAAAACTGAGGCTTAATTTGAATTTTACTATTTATTCTAGTTACAGATATTTCTGTATACACCATTTCATACATGGATGTAGATATGCTGGTTGTTAAGGACAGGAGAGTTGGGTTGACACCCCCTGGTCTCTACCCAAAGAAGACCCTTTCGACGCTGTGACAGTGTTGTCAGAAGTAATCCCGACTTTAAGCATCCCCCCCCTCCACCCCCCATCCACGGCTTGCTAGGAAACAGACTAGCGGTGCTAACTTCGAGTCTGTTGTCATGCTCTTGCTCCTCAAAGGGCAGAAATGCAAATCCCCAATGCGGCGTGCGCACACCTGAGAGGTTGCTGAGACAACTGTCCTCCCAGAGGAGGACGATGACACGATGAAAGGACGTGGCCCCGTGGACGTTGAGCACCAGGAGTCTGAATTTTACAGGTGTACTGGTCAGGGTCCAATCAGGTGATGAAAACCATACCAGTTATTTCAACAGAGAAAATCTAACCACAGAGAACTGCAAACGAAATCTAACCATGGGGAAGCCACAACTCTAAGGCATCGTGGAAGCAGCACAGGAGCAAAAAGGAAGCGTTTAACATTGTTAAAATTAGGAGCCTGGAGGTGGGCTCTATGGAAATGGTCCTCAAATTTCTGCAGAGGAGATGCCACGTGGGGGGTGCCCGGACCCGGAGGACAGCCCAAGAAGCTGATCCTGCAAGTGCTGAAGAATGGCAAACCGAAGTTGGGCTGCTTCGGGAAGGAACTGCTGCTGCCTGTGTGATGCGAGCGGACCGGGAGCGAACTGGAAGGTGCGTGGCCGGTCCTCATCCTGCCGGCACTCCCTGCAGGCAGAGCTTATTCGGAAGCTGGCCAGGTAAAATGTGGGTGCAGAGTGCCAGCTCTGCCATCACCAAGGACAGCCGGAGGGTGTGTTTGAGTTGAGAGACAATGGCTTGATAATGAGGACAGTACCAGTGGTGTCAGTGGCAAATCCTCATTCCCTGGCACATCTTGGCCAATGATAAAGGAGATGCAGGGCTTCCAGGTATAAACAATGATTTTTTTTTAAAGAAAAGCTGTCACATTTTGGAACTGCTTATTTAGCTTTCTGGACTGCACTGTTTCCTGCCTCTGCAGCAACATCACAACACTCACTACTAATTCTTTTTTTTAACCCTCACTGGAGGATATGTTTATTGATTTTATGGAGAGAAAGGTAGGGAAGAGGAGAGGGAAGGGAGGGAGGGAGAGAGAGAAACATCAATACAAGAGAGAGAAACACTGATCACTTGCCTCCCATATGTGCCCCAACTGGTGATCGAACCCACAACCTTTTGGTACAGGGGTGCAATGTTCCAAGCAACCCAGCCACCCAGCAAAGGCTCACCACCAATTCTTGAACGTTGCTATCACTCCCGTTACTTTTTGCGGGTAGAGGGTGGACAAGAATACAGTCACATTTGTGTTATCAATATCTCTGAAAAAGTGACTAATTATAACAACTTTTATCATGTAGGCAGACAGTTACTATGTATAGTGGTTAAAAGAATATACTTTGTCATCAGATACATCTGCATTCAAATTCTGGTTCTGACACTTTAAACAAGTTACTTCGCTTGCCCCAGCCTCACTTTCCCCAGCTGTTACCGGGGGGATAGCAACAGTACTTACCTCCGAAGTTTGCTGTGAAGATTAATTTTATTAATGACCCCCATCAAACGTACTGAGCTGGCCGCCAGCTGGGTTTTCCCCCCTATGCATCACAGCCTGGGAAAGAAAGATGCTGCCCGTCCCTGATTTTGAGAAAACTGCTTTGTAGCCTTTCCCCAGCATTCTTACCTCTACGACAGTGCTGATCTCACTGTAATTATGTTGTAATAACTCGTCATCTTTCCCACTAAAATGGGGGTTCCTTAAAAGTAGAGCTGCATATTTTTTACCACGTACATAGCTCCAGAAAAAAAGAAGTGATTTTCCCTGACAGATCTGAACAATGGATCACCCCAAAATATGAGCTGATGAACACAGTCCCACACTGGGAGGGGATGGAGGCAAGGCAGGTCAGTGGAGAGGGCTGATTTTCAGAGGCAGTAGGATGGTGAGGAGGCGTGTTATCAGAATCTCCCGGAACTTTTTCCAAAGGCACATCCCCCTTAGGAAATTATTAACATAGGGTTCCTTTGGGAGCTGGAGATAAGACACCACGGTGTTTGTGCCTCCAGGTTTCCTCGCCCACTTGCCATAGGCCCCGACTCTGCGAACTCACACTCTCCTTGTGTTTGCGTCTGGGTATCTGGCTACCCTTTGGGCTTACCGGGAATCCTCTTACCAAGAAGGCAAGGCCATCTCTACTTTGTATCTACTTCGGTCTCTATCTCCAGCTCCCAAAGGGACCCTGCATTACACCTTCCTCAGGACGATGTGCCAGAATGGACGGTGGCAGAAGGTGGAGGGGGTGTGTCTCTGGAAGAAGTCCTCGGTGATTCTCATACACACAGTCTCACCAAACACATCTCTTGCTCAGTCACCCAAAGCCTGCCCAGAGCACGAGACCTTCATATCAGGACACCTGAAGGCAACTCAGAAAGTAACAGGAAACCCCTGGGGCGATTTAATGAAGACAACTAACCTGGTAACTTCGTAATAGTAATAGCAAACCAAAGCAGAGATCATTTGTGACTGAGAACAAAACCTCATGTCAACGCTGAGTCCTTTTCCCTTCCAAGAATTTCTGTTAGAAAAAAACAATGTGAAATGATAGAGCATACAATGAAACTCTGAATAACAATCATCTGGGAACAGCGTTCCTTAAATAAAGTGAGTCTGCACCAGGAAGACTGGTTGGGGCACCCTCTTGGTTCCTCTGCATTGGGCAACACCAGCTGAGGAAGAATCAGAGAAAGACCTAGAAAAATGCACCAGCTGAGGAGCGAACTGCACTCCCCAGGTCCCAGAAGAAGGAGACCCAATATCTAGGCCACAGCCCTACAAAGTCCAAGGGAGAAATAACCATTCAGCCTGGGCCCTAAAGGTAGTCAAGCAAGATCTCCCTAGCCTTCTACAAAGAGGACCTCACTGAGGAGAAAAGTGAAGAAGAACCCCCGTTCCAGAACATATCCTAGGCCTGACTGGCCTAGTGGCACACAGCCTAAGTGGCCTCTGCCACTTCACCGCTGTGCGACCTCAGGCAAGTATTCAGTTCTTGGAGTGTCAGTTTTCCCGTCTGTAAAATGGGAATACCACCGCCACACCCCCCCCATACGGTACTTCCCATAAACCAGGAAGAACGGTTCCTGGAACACAACAGGCACCCAATATGCATTACCAAGCTTATGGGTTTTTTTTCCCCAGCTACAGAATTACTGATAATAAACAGTATCACTGGACTCTATTTCATCAAGTTATTTTTAGTATTAAGTTCTTCCCTCCAAACCAAAATAAATCTCCAACTCAAAGTCAGTATTTTATTTGTCAAAGGATTGAAATATTCTGCTTTTACACAGTTGCCATATATGCTCTATACCTTTCTTAAATCTGATTCTTAAAAATCAGCAGCTGCACCCTGACCAGTGTGGCTCAGTGGATTGGAGCATCTTCCCATAACTGAAGGGTTGTGGGTTCGATTCTCAGAGCACACACCTAGGCTGCAGGCTCAATTCCCGCTCCTGGGATGTACGAGAGGCAACCAGTCAATGCTTCTCTCTCACATCGATGTCCCTCTCTCTCCCTTCCTCTCAACCTTCCTCTATCTCTAGAAGCAATGAAAAAATGTCCTCAGATGAGGACAAAAAAATAAATACAGCAGCAGCAAGAGGCAATTAACAGAAAGAGTATATGCTTTAGAAAAAGATTTCTAAGGTATTCCTATACACAGAAAGCTATGCTGAGGGATTTAAATTATTATCTGCAATTATGATCTTTCAATTATGATATCAAATTATTTTAGGAATACACCTGCAACAAAGGCAAATATTTACACTTATAAGTCTACCTCTAGGAATAATCCTTAAATCAAGTCTCAAACTTAGACATGGAGTAGGTTGAATGAGTGATGGCTGAACAACTTTTCCTTTAGATTTACAAAACAGCACAAGAAGGAAAGAAGGTATTTAAATATGAAGTCAAACCATGAGTTCTGGTCTCTGGTACAATACTAAGATTCCTGGAGGGCTCTCAGTGCTGAAAAATTTCAAGTATGTGTCTGAAGCGCAGAGTGTCAGAAGTGGGCATCTAAGAAATGTTCCAAACAAGTGCGGTAGCCAGACACAGGGGCAGCAGCTACAGCACCTAAGTGCCCTCTCATGCCAGTCTCAGCCCCTTAAATACACACTTTTGATCATGCCTTCAAGCATTTTCAGTTTTAATATATTCTGCACCACGAAGCTATTCAGAATTATTCTTCTCCCCTAAGTCAAGCAATTTTCTCTCCTTTCTCACCAAAAACACTTCCTCAGTCATAGGCAGAGGATTATTGCTTCAGGTTGTTGTTTTTTTAAAACCGGAGAAATGTCAGGCATGTTATTTTCAGAGTGATTTACACAGCTCTAGTGTTATAACTAAACAGAAAGAACAAAGATGCTAAAATATTAATCATCCTGCCCAGTTGTCCACCCGGAATAGCTGAAAATGGCAACACACTGCTGTCTTCTGGCCTCGGGTCTACATTTCTGCCTGCGCAGCTCACAAACACTCCCTTTCCTGAACATATGGAACAGTCTCGAAAAAGAATGTGCCTCAGTGAACCCTGACTAGCCAATCAAAACCAGAGGGTTCCAAGTTCAGTGACTAATATCAGAAATGAATTGTGCGTGGTGAAAAGGAAATTTTGTGCAGCGGAGAAATTTATACCCTGAGATCAGCCATATCACAGGTGTGCAGGATCACCTGGAGAAACGGAACTTTCAAAAAGGCGAGTTCAAACAGCTCTTCAAGCAGCACGCCTGTCATCACAGAGCATGAAAAACAATAGCGCTCTGCGGGATCTGAGCACTGTGACAACAGCAGGGCTGCCATGGACTGAGGGCTCCCGGGGCTCGGCTGGGGGCAGGCCCCCCTGCTAAGTCCTGCAGGCGCAGGATGCTGTCATTTCATCCTCACAGCCTGTAAGGTTGGCGTTATCATCCCTGGTCTAGGGGGAAGGAAGCCTGGAAACGTGAAGTCAATTGCTCTTGGTCACACAGCTAGAGATCCGGGTGAGGCAGGGAGGGGCCGTCGCTCCAATCCAAAGCCTTTGTTCTTAGCCACCATACTATTCAATATTCTTTAGCCCCTTTCTCATGCTCTGAAGCTCATAGGAAAGGGTTTTTAAAAAAAGGTCTGGGAAAGTTAGATGGAAAAGTCTTAAAACATGAACAGGCAGAGGTCGAGCAAGATGGTCTTGGAAAGTATCGGGGGGCACCAGTTCCAAAGTGGACCATATTCATTAATCACCATGGGAGATAAATTAAGTACTACTTCCAAGATGAGAGACACTTTGGCTGCTAAGAGGGACCAAGGTGGTGACATTTCCACATGGAGTGTGCGAGTGAGCTCTGTTGGGACATCTGCCAGCTCTTCAAATGCTATGTAAAACAATAAAAACTCAAAAAGGGTATTACAGATTCCTAGCCAGTTTCATCCTAAGAGCGGTAATAATGGTGTTATATCCCCACACTGGTCGGCAACAATGACACAGACCTGTGTCCATCACACCTCTGCCCCGTCTCCCTTGGTCCAGCGGGGTGAACAAGGACAGCGGTGTGGCCCAGTGGTCCGTGAGAACTAGTGGAATTTCAACCGAACATTCAACACACCTTCACTAGCCACCTACACGAGGCATGGTGATGACAACTGCTGAATATATGCAAGGCTGTGTGCTCTTTACGTCTTTTATCTCACTTAATCCTCACCAACCCCTGGGAGCCAGGTTCTGTTACCTGCCCACTTTAAAAGTGAAACAACTGCAGCACCCGGAAGAGAGGAGTAACATGCCGGAGTCTCATGCTTCATCACACTGTGGAGTGTGAAACATGGTCCTACCGTCCAGATCTCACAAAAGTAAAGATAGAGATGCTTCTCAGCCCCAATCTCCCCCCCGCCCCAAACAGCGATACCACCGCTTGTGACGGGAGGACATCGAGAGGCAGACCTTCCCCTCCCCCTGCCCCCTGAGGAGTAGGAAGTGCGCTCGGTTAACTGTGGGATGAGACCTTCCTGCAGAAGGGCTCACTTTGAAAAGGTAAGAGGGAAAGGGAAAGAAAAAAACCAGAAGTGTCCCAAAAGGCAACGTCCTTCTCTGAACGCAGGACACCCCTCCCCTGAGAAGGGGAAGCTGTGGTGCCCCCTGCACCCCGTCCCACAGAGCGGCTCAGGGCTCGGGAAGGCTGCAGATCGCAGAGTCCGGGGCACCGGCTCTGACCCACCTGCCTGTGCCAGCCATGTCCAGAGCCTTTAACCCAACTCAGTAATTACCATCCCCACTGTTGATCAAGTTTCAATTCAGAATGGCTCTGGAGTTGATGTTAGACACCAGAAAACACTTCTGAGAAGGAGGTACTTCGTTCTCTTTTGAAAGATAGAGACAGCATAAAAGCTAATTCCTAAGGAAAACCATTTTACTTCCAACTGAACTGGGAGTTTGGTTCTTGAAGTGGTTTCTTGTGGAGAACTTCACTATTCTCCAATTAAAAATCCGCTCATTTCACCTTTCCCCTAATTAGTAGTAAGAATTACCAATCTGTGAAATGTGTAAAAGAATAAAACTATAGAGTCTGATAGGTTTTCTTTTTTAAAGTAAAAGGGGTTAGGTGCTGAACAAGCAGTGAAGTAGAATATTGGCGCATATAAAGTGAGAAAATAATCACTTCTGTTTGATCTGAGTTTTTTTATTCTTATTTCCCAAGTTCCTGAAGAGAAACCTTTATATGTGCTGACAGATTCCAACTGTTTTTGAACAACTATAACTGACTAAAAGTTTTTAAACACAGAAGGCCCTAAAATATATAGTGCCCATAATAATGCACAATGAACTATAAAAGGTAAGGAAAAGGTACACTGTTCCACACTTTATTCCAATTGCTAGTAAAGCTCTGGTTAGAAACAAGGGGAAACAATACACAGATTTAATCCCCAGGATTTACGAAAATGTTGGGTACGGGCCAATCACTTCCAGGGACGTGCGTTCTAGTTTACTCACGTCCCATCTGACCTGTCGATTTCTTCCTCTACAGACCTAACAATTTTCAAATGCTTAACACTGATCCAAAGTGTGGTGGGCCCAAAGGACAGGCACCATCCAGTTCCCCCTTCAAGGAAGGACTTTCTGCCCCGGCTGCCTGGACAGCTGCCGGTACTGTTGTCGGCAGGCAGCCTTAGGCCATCAGCTGCCTTAGGGATTGACTCAAGGACACAGGGCTGTCTGGCCAAGGACAGGCTCCTCCCATGGTATTCCATATTCAGTGACTGATCAAGATGGAGGTATCAAGGCCCAGATATGTGAGGTCAACAGGGGCCGACTCTGACATTTGGGCCCTAGAGCTTCCCATGGGGGTGGCCAAGGCTGTATCCAGCTCAGCTCCTCCTGTCTATCCTGCTGCGTGGCCTCCCTCTCACAGGTGCGGATCCTACAGGTGCTCCCTAATAAACACCCTGAGCACTAAACTCCCTCCTGCATCTGCTCCCAAGAGAAGCCAACCTGTGATTCAATGCCTCTATGAATAAGAAAAAGAGACTCAATTTTCAAGGTAAGTGGCACAAGTTAAATGAAGAGGCTGGAAAAAAGCTTTCCTAATTAACCTGGCACTTTTCCTCTTCTATTTGACCCATACTCCACAGGGCTTTAAAATTCAACCTAGAAAGAGAACAAGCAGCTCAGCTGGGTTGGTCTTCTGCGTTATTCCAGATACAGGAGCACAACAGATTTCTCAGTGAGGCAGGCTGAGCTACCTGGTCAGCCCGCAAATTCCCCCGAGCAGCGTAAGTAGTGCTGCTACCCGGTACTTAAATGTGCTTGAACTCCTAGACCATCAGATGTATTCCTATCCAAATCTAAGTCTCAGCCCACGTCTGTGTGTCTTTCTCTGTCTCTATCTTTCTCATTCTCTCTCTCACACATGCTCCATGTCTCTCTCTCTTCCCTCACACGAAAAACGGAGGCCTAACTGCAGTGGTGCTAGCCAGGTTACAAGTACACAAGTGACACAAGGTGAAAATCGGATACAGTCACCTCATTAATTTATATCCCAAACCACTACTTCAAGCCCAATCTCTCCATGAGCCCACTGAAACATGTTTCCCATAAACATTTAGTCACAGGCACACAGCATTTACCCCTGAAGTAGACGTGGAGGCTCATTATATGTACAGGGCGGGCAAAAGCAGGTTCGTACAGAACTCTGTGCCAGAGTGAGCTTGAGTACAGCATGCAGACTACCAGAACGTGGAAATGATGAAGGCGGGCGACTTGAGCGCCAAGAAGACTGCACCTAAGTGCACTGGGCCACCGTGACATCCTTTTGAGTTAGTGAAGCTGCTGTAACAACCGTAAGCTGCATGTCCTCGTCCACATGAACAACGTACACCTCCTTTTGCCCACCCCTGTAAACACAGTCTGAGTGACTAGCTGTTAATTCTTGATACAATAAAAAACTTAAAGTTCTGTTTATAAATTTCAAACTAACCAAACTGACTGACAGAACGCTTTTACCTTTGATCTCAATCTAGTTCCTAAAGTGGGTTGGTTTAAAATGGTTAAAACAACAGTATTAACGATGAAAATAAACTGACAGTCTCCATCCCGGCCCTCACAGTGTTCCCTCTCAGGGCTCTCTCTCTCCTGGCAGTGCTGTCCAGATGGAAAGAGAACCCCGTGTCCCGACCCAACGTACACAGCCAGGACGGCGTTCCCTCCCCGCCCGGGCTCCTTTAAGGGTTCTAAATCAAGTGACACCACTGCTCAGTAACTTCAGCTCCGTCCGCATGCTGTCTTTCCCTGCCCAAGCACTTGGTTCTAATCAGACCGCTTCCTTCCTGCTGCTTTGGTTTTTATTACCAAACTTCTTCAGTCCTTTTCACCACCCCATATGCTAAAAAACTTCCACTTTTTTTTAAAAAAAGCACATTCTCTGAGACTCCTAAAGAGAAACCAAGCTCAGGTAAAGGTCTTCAATAATGGAACTGGCCTTCAAATATTCTAGACGAAGCTGTGAAGAGATCAAGGTTGTCTTCAGCAGCTTTTACTTTTTGTGGTGTCCCTTCCCTTCTAAAGAGCACATGCCTGCTTTTCTCAGGAATCAAGCGTTCTCATCCTTCACAGACCCTCCATCCCAGGGAAATGTAATAACAGGATCAATAAATCATGGTTGGTTCAGACCTCTGTTCAGAAAAGAATGAACACGGCAGGCCTAACTGCTGTTCTTAGAAAGGCCTGCTTACAAAGTCGGCTCTTGGCTGGGCATTTGGGAACCTGACTTTGGGGGGGGGGGGTTCCCACTATTAACTGTAAGAGTGGCCACTGTTCCTAACTGCACAAACAACATGGTCGATGCTGAACACCTGCTCTCCTTCGGGAGTCTGGAATCTGGGCATGTGCCAGACAGAGGGTGCCCTCATAACCAATAGCCTCTGGACACCCTGGGCCCTGGGTCTTTAATGAGCCTCCCCAATTGGCAACATTTTAGAGAGGTGGACACAATGTGTTTTTGGGGGATTTAAGTGCATCCTGTGGGGCTCCGCTGGAAGAGGCCCCCTGGAAGCTTGTGCCTGGTGTTTTTTGAACTTCACCCCATGCCCCTTTTCTCTTGGCTGGTTTTGCTTTGTATTCTCTCCCTGTAACAAGCCATAACCAGGAGTAGAACTAGAATCGGTTCTCGTTATTTGCAGTACTTATGTCCTGTAGAGTCACCACGAGCACTGAATGAGCAAACACTGAGCCACCGCTACTAAAGGAAATAGGTATACCAGGGGGAGGATGCAAAAAATCCGGAGTTTATTTACAAACAATTGTGTATTTATCCTTGCATGTTTAAACTTCGGGCGCCTTTAACCCTTTCGGTATGGGTGCCAGATATATCCGGCGCCCATCTGATGACCTGTGTGGACGAGCGCTGGATATATCCGACATCCATCTGTATATAATTTTTATAAATTTTCCTTTATAATTGATAGAATTTTATATATCTATCTCTTAATGTTAAAGTTACAAACAACACTTGGAAAAAAGCATTGTTTTATTAAGCATAGATCTTATATAAGGTTAGGAAAGTCTTCATATAAAGGAGGACTGACCATGTGCTATGTGCGCGTTTTCGGCACGGCACCTCGTAGAGCGGGAGTGTCGCGGCGGAAAGAGCCCTCGTACCGAAAGGGTTACTTTGATGCTATACACCTATCGAGACTTTTTTCACAGCCCAAATCAGTTTTTGAACTCATCAATTTTGATGCCTTTTAGTGCTTCTGTTGTTTTGTTTCACCTCTTCCACATCGGCAAAACATTTTCCTGTGAGGAGTTTTTTCATCTGGGGAAACAAACAAAAAAAACGTCGCTAAGGGGGCTAAGGGGTAGATCGGGTGAACAAGGAGGGTGGGACATGGGGGTCATGCCATTTTCAGTCAAAAACTGCTGAACACTCAGTGCAGTGTGAGCAGGTGTGCTCCTAAGTCACCCATCCTGAAATGGGCAAGTGCGTTAAAGAGTCATCAAAACAAAATTCACTGAAGCCAAACCCAGCGTCTCCCAACAATGCCAGCTGGTACACTGACACAGATGGGTTCCCAGAACACTCACTTAGTGGGGACGGCCAGTGGTACAAGAGGCCTGCCCTCCAGGAGGTAATTCCTGTTTTTATTGTGTGTACAACCCCTCATGTGTGTGTATATGTGTGTGGGTGTACATTTTATTTACATGTATCTCTATATATTGCACATGGGCCATATCTTAAATCCAAAAAAAAACAACTTATTGTGGTAGATTCTATTTTCCATATTTTTCAAAAGAGAAAATAAGGTTCAGAAGTATAAACTGACTTGCCTGAGGCTGCCCCACTAACAGGAGCCAGAAATGGGATTCAGACCCCATCCAACTGGCCCCAGAGCGGGAGTCTCCATGCTTCGGTCATCTTTGTACGAGAGCAAGAATAAAAAGGCAGAGCAATGCCTTATTTGACCTTGGTTGGGAATGCACTCAATGGATCACTCAAATTTTTCACCTCTTTAAAAGTGTCCGTGAATAATTGCAAAAATGCTGCAAGTATTGATTTGGGGGTTATCTATTTTAGTGAGTAGGGAAGGATATGCTTAGTTCTCCGAGTCCTTCTAGCAAATCACCAAACCTGGGGGTGGTGCTGGGGAGCCTGGCACAGACTCCAAGAAGAGCCCCAGGTCTCCCCCTCCTGCAAAGGCACGAGGAGAAAAAATATTGTCATTGGGCCAAAGTGGCAGGAGGTGCAGCTTCCAGTGGGACCTGCTCTTCGCAGCTGCGATTGCTTTGGCCTTTTCTTCGAGACTCTTTGGTCTTTCCTTTTTGGTTGCTTTTTTGCGTCATTCTGCAGTTCAGCTGCTACAGTTGGCTGGACGTCCTCCCTCTTGGAAGTCAGATAGGAACTGTGGTGAGCCCCAAGGGAAAGGGAGCCTGATGAGTCACCAGGCCAGCTGTCCTGGGACCTGAGGATAGATGCCCTTTTCATTGACAACCGTTTCTACAGCTTTTCCTTTAGAAAATCCCTCCCTTTCTCATCAGATGGCCTCTCAGACTGGACAGGGTGAAGACCAAGACATGAGCCCAGAAGAAAGGGGTCAAGGAGGCACTAGGCCAGAAGGGAGAAATAGTCCTCGTGACCCAGAGTGGGCCCGACCCAGTTCGTCATCAGAGAGCCAGCTAGCAGCAAACCCAGAGGGTAAACACTGCGCATGTCTGGATATCATTTCTGTAGACTCAGCAAATTCAAAGAAGCTGGGTTCCTCACGTGGCCAAAGATTTAATCAATGGTGCCTATGAATGAAGTCTCTAAAAAACTCTTGAACAGTGAAGTTTGGGAGCTTCTGGGTTGGTAAACACGTTGATGCGCTTTGGGAAGGTGCCATACCTGGAGAGGGTATGGACACTTTATGGGGACCCCTACCCTAAGACCTTGCCCTATGTACCTCTTCTGTTTGGCTTTCCCAAGATGTACCCTTTATAACAAAACTGTAATCACAAGCACAGCATTTTCCTGAGTTCTGGGAGTTGTTCTACAAATTACTGAATCCTGAAGGGGGATGATGGGAACCCTGTATTTGTAGCCAGTGAGGCAGAAGCGGTCAGGGACAGTGGGGACTTGCCGTCGGCACCGGAAACCAAGGCAGTCTTTGGGGATTGTGCCCTTAAACCTGTGGAATCTGACATTAATTCCAAGTATGGTAAATGGGGTAAAAATTGAGTTGAACCAGTGGACACCCACTTGGTGCCGGACAATCGTTAGAAGGACACAATGGCCACTGCTAGCTGGTGTACGTTCTCCCCGCCCCAGCCCCCCAGCAGGCCCTGCTACTATAAGCTGGCCCCTTATAAAGAGGAGTAATGAATGTTCTCGTGAAGAACCCACTTTACACTGACCGGTATTTAATGCCATCAGTGCCTAGAAGACAATCACCCTCTGTATCTCTGTCCTATCTTTAGGCAATTTCATCTATAATCACATCATGATAACTTGGAGTCCTAGAGAACAAGACTATATTAAAAGCTTGTTTACTTGAAGCTTCCAGAACACCAGCTGCTTCATCAAAATGATTTCTATAGATACTGTGACCTCATAAAAAACATAAAGAGACTCTGAGCTCAAGATATGAGAGTGAGCATACATAGCTGCCCCACTCCTTCCCGAACACAATGAAATTGCCAGGAAAGGTATTTTTGAAAGAATAAATCCGCAGTGGCACTGAAAACATGAAGGAGGGCTATCAGTAAATAAAGCACTTTAAAGTCTCTCTTAAAAAACAAAGACAGTTGGGACTGTATTGACAAGTAAACAAAAACTGAAAAAAAATAGCCACTTTAAATATATGATCGGAGATATAGACAGGAGTTCTTTCTTCCCAACAAAACCCTGGAGAGGCTCCAAGCTTGGAGTCAATTGCTACTGGGAGCCAAAAAATGGCCTACAAAGAAGTGCTGTCAGGCAGGGAGGGGCATCTGAGTGGAGTGCTGTCTACAGAGCAGCAGAGCCAGTGGGCCCGTACCCCGCCCTGTGCGGGCTGCCGTCTGCAGCCTTGGCTCCGAGCTGGAACCACCGGAGTAGCTCTCTCTAGAGAGAAAGGCTTGCCTGGGCAGTGCCCGGGGTGCAGGTGTTCAGGCTAGCACCTGAGTCAATAGGAGAGCCTCCAGCATAGACAGTGGAGAAAAGAAGTAAAATAATGAGGTCTGTCTGGAAAAAGTCCAGCCATTGTTAATCTAAGAATGGTTTGCCAACATCAATGAAACCTGGCAGCCACGGAGAGTGGACTGCAATGCACATGTGTGAACAATGATGACTTCACTGTACTAGGCAGTGGGGGCGGTAGATCCCATTGAGTGAGTGTGTGTACTGTGCGGCTGTCACATTCAAAATGACGAAGTGAGTAAAGCAGTGAATCTGCATCAAATTTTACGCTAAGCTTGAACATTCCTCCGTGGAAACTATTCGAATGACTCAGAAGGTGCAGCTATGGGCAAATGGTGATTGGCAGCCTCATCATGACAATGCACCCACTCATGCATCACGTCTTGTGCAGAGATTTTTGGTGAAACATCAAATCACCCAGGTGACTCAGCCCCCTACAGCCCCAGATTTGGCACCTTGTGACTTCTGGCTTGTCCCAAAACTAAAATCACCTTTGAAAGGGAAGAGATTTCAGATCATCGATGAGATTCAGGAAAATATGACAGGGCAGCTGATCGCGATTGGGAGAACTGTGTGAGGTCCCAAGGTGCCTACTTTGAAGGGGACTGAGGCATTATTGTCCTATGTACAATGCTTTTTGTATCTTCTTCAATAAATGTCTCTATTTTTCATAGTATGTCTGGACACCTTCTAAACAGACCTCGTATAAAAGATGTCACCCCAAGATTAAAGTTCTCTTTACTTGTGTAACTTTGGGGGTAAGAGTTACCACAAAAGGGTCTTGAATCTGCTTGTATCTGCTTCTACCTAACCACATACCCTAAAGGGAAACCTGCCTCCCAGTCTATCCTGCCCATTCACATTGAGTACATAACCAGTTCTCCCATTCAGGAAAGTTGGTTTGGGGTAAATAAAACTACCTAAATATAAAGGAACCCTATGTCAGCTGCCTACACTCATCGACATGGTCCTTAGTCCATAAACGTGACGTGAAGGAAGAATTAGCAGATACGTAAGGAAAAGCCCACAGCACAGGTATTAGTTTGCCAGGGCTGCCATAACAAAGTACCAAGACAGGGTGGCTTGAACATCAGAAGTTTATTTCCTCACATTCTAGAGGCCAGGTGTATGAGATCAGGCATCAGCAAGACTGGTTCCTTCTGAGGCCCGTCCCTTTAAAGTGAAGGTGACCATCTCCCGTGTCTCCCCTCTGAGTCTGTCTGTGTCCTCCTTTCCTCCTCTTATAAGGACATCAACCATACTGGATTAGGGCCCCTCCTAAAGGTCACCTTTTAGCTTAATTACCTCTTTAAAGTCACTATTTCCAAATACGATCACATTCTGAAGTTTTAGAAGAACTTCAACATATGAATTTTTAGGGGACATCATTCAGCCCATAATAGAATGAAAGAGAAAGATTGTGATAAAAAAAAAAAAAAAAAAAAAACTTTATCAAGAGGAAGCAGAGATAATGCAAGGAGCAGAAGGAAAAGTTTTAAAAAAGAAAAGCAATTAGAAGAGCTGAGTAGTAGAATGGTTACAACAATTTTAATAGAAATCAGTAAAACATGTTAGTAAATTTAAAAATACTGAGTATAAAACAATACGAAAGATGAGGAGTTTGAGGAAGGTTTGAGAATTCTAAACTTGATTTATTCAGTGATATTTATTTGCTTTTCACTTTGTTATAAAAAAAATGTAAACTTAGGTATGCATGTTAAAAATAGAAGTGTGGCCATGGCCCAAGGTGGGTGGCCTAACTGAGCATCTCACTCGTGGACGGGGAGAGAGGAAATTAGTTTTGCCATAAACCTGCCATTTCCTAGCTCCTGGCTCTATGTGAAGAGCCCACTTCCAGCCTCTCAGTGCTCAGGGACTACAGCCTCGACTCCCATCCCTGCGTGAGTGTGAGAAGGCCAGGCCTGGAGGGACCGATCTGCTTCAGTTCTCTCCGGGGGCCTCCAGACTTCAATCCCACTTGCTGCCACGGTTTGTGCCTTTGTTTCCAACACCTGAGAACTCCCTTTCTTGCTTCCACACTCAGCTAAAGGTCGGAAGCCAATTTTTAAGAATACATGAGTGGACAAAAGGAGGTTTACAGTTGTGAGGATATGAAACACAGAGTTTATTCTTGTGTTATTATTTATTGATTACTGTGTTATTTTCCACACAAACACCTGTAAACCTGCCTTTGCCCCTGCCTTTGAAATGCTGGTATTTCATCCAGCATTTCCACGTGGTGGGAAGGAGTGGTGGGACTCTTCCTTCAGCTCAGCCTACAATTTCACCAAAAGTCTGTACTGTGGATAAATACAGTTAATAATAAAAAGTACTTTTAGAGCACTTACAACGTGTGAGGCACTATCCCAAGAGCTTCACACACATCAACTCATTTCTTCTTCATAACAACACTATAGGCACTAAAATCCCCGTTTTACAGACAAGAAAGTTACGACAGAGAGAGTAAGTGACTCACTTGAGGTCACGGAGCTGACACATATCAGAGGCAGTCTGGCTGCTAACTGCTCAACACTGCCCCTCTGACACTCACTCACGCCGCTGTTCAAGCAATAGCTTTTTGTCCTTCGCCCTCCTCAGCGAGATTCAATTCGTTAGTGTGGTCATACCTCCTAGTGGATGGGTGGGACACGCGATTACCTCTGACCAATGAGGTGTGAATGAAACTGACACGTCACTTTTGGGCCAGAGCATCTAATTGCAGGAACAAGACCCTCTTGAGCTCTCTTTCTCTCTGGCACAGCAACCAGCAATGTTTGAAATGGTGGCTATTCTACCAGCCAGGGATCTTAAGCAACTATGCCCACCACTGACCCAATCTGAGCTGGTTTTCTATTGTTGCTGTAACAAACCACCACCAGCTTAGTGACTTAAAACACGAACGTATAATCTTATAGTTCTGAAGTCCAGAAGTCTGCCATGAGTCTCTCAGGGCTAAAACCAGGTGTTGGCAGGGCCGAATTCCTTTCTGGAGGCTACAGGGGAGAATTACATTTCTTTGCCTTTTCCAGCTTCTAGAGGCTGCTGGCACTCCTTGGTTTGTGGCCTCCTCCTCCATCTTCAAAGCCAGCAACAGAAGACTGAGTCCTTCTCACATCACCTCGCTCTGAACTGTAACTTCTACCTCTGCCTTCCACTTTTAAGGGCCTCTGTGATTACATTGGGCCCCCAGATAACCCAGAATAAATTTCCTAAGGTCAGCTGACTTAGCAACCTTAAATCCATCTGCAACCTGATGCCCTGGGCCACGTAATCTAACATATTCATTCACACGTTCCAGTACATAGACATCTCTTTTTTTTGGTGGGGGGTGCTCTTCTACCTCTGCCAATCAATCAGAATCTCTAGGGGTGAGGCCCAAGCCTCAATATCATTTATAGCTCCCCAGACGATTTCACTGTGCTGACAAGTTTGAGAACCAGTGCCCTTGTTGAATATGTGGAGACAATATATCTACTACTCCACTTTCATGCTGCCTTTCGTAAGTTCACATGACAGACATAAATCCCACACACGCACAGAGGAACACAGCTACATATATACACATCTGCCAGCCTGGTCACAGCCAGAGATCTTTCAAATCACATTTTAACCCCATCCTTTCGCGTCCCCCTCCATCCCTCCCCGGTCCTCATCTTCGTTCTCGACCCGGCTGCATACACGTGTACACAGACACATGAGGTATTTTCCACGAGTTGCCAAAAGAAGCTGGTTTCCCCTGCGGTGGCCTCCCAGGGACTGCAGTTAGGCTGGTGGTTTCGAATGGGCACATTGGCTCCTCAGAAATAGGGCCGAGTCAGCCACTTTCTTTCATCGAAACTGAGGGACTCTGAGGATAAAAATTACATCCCTGCTAGGACTGTAATCAGCCTCTATTCCTTGTCACAATCAAAAAGGCCATTATATCCATAGGTGTTGTGAGCAGCCCCGTCTGGATTTTGACTGTGACCTGAGTGGACAGTGGGGAAACTGGGACACTGGAGAAGGGCTGCTTTTGTTGTAATATCTCTATTTACTGAATCATTCTCTTGGTTTTCCTTAAATGACAGAAACAATAGGCTGAGATAAGGGCCAACCAGGCCATTTGGGAATCCAGCATCAAAACCTGACTAACAAAATACAGTGTACTTAGAACATAACCTCAAAGCTGAAGGATCAAATTAGCATCCACTTAGAAATTCAGCTTCCAATCTTCTCATATAGAATTAAAAAGGGCCTGACCAGCACCAGTAACTGTCCTGTCCCTATGCCAGTGACCAAACCTAATGAGGACAAGGAGTAGCTGTTAGGTGGTGCTGCGAGTGCCGGCAGACCTCCCGTTCAAGGTGAACTGCAGGGGTGGCCGGGCACAGACTACCCAGGCGCTGCTCCAGAACCGAGAGCCGCGGGGTCGGTTTACTGGGAACCCCCGAAGTTCATGCTCCAGAGAACAGGGCCTTTTGAAAGGTACACAAACGAGAAAATGAACAGGCCTGACTTGACCAAGGCAGAGTTGCCGAGAACCCATCGTGGCACTGGCCACATCTTTGGGAGGCACCGCGCCGAACCATAGAGGTGCGGTTCCGGTGGACAGAGCGGCTGCTTCACGACTCTGCTGGTGTGTGCCAGTCCTCGTCATTCTTTTTGACATTCCAAGGTCTCAAATTTGGCCAATCCTCTTTATGTCTCTCTGTCGATCTTTGAGAATTTCCTTGCTTTCTGAAAGAAACTGGTGAGAAGGAAGGCCACGTGTCTGGACAGCGTCAATACCGGGATCAAGGGGACCTGTGTGCTCTTCGAAGAGGCTAGAAAATAACAACTACGCTCCCCGAGAGACCCAAAGTGACGGAGCTCACGTACTGATCAGTGAATTACCATCACAAAGGCACGTCGGAGCCCTTCAGCTGACTCTTCACGTTGAAAGTTCAGAAAAGCAATGTGGTAGGCTGAATAATATACACCCACCCTGATCCCTGGAATCGGTGAATGTTACCTTATATAGCAAAGGGACTTTGCAGGTGTGTTAATAAATTAAGGATGAAAAAGGGGAAGGGAGTAAGATGTAAAATTGCAGCTATAAAAAGTCACAGGGATGTAAAGTACAGCAAAGAAATACTGTAATAGTTGTTCAGGGTAACAGGTGGGTACTAGGTTTACTGGGGTGATCTCTCTATAAGGTATATAAATATCTAATCATTATGTTGTACACCTGAAACTAATAGAATATTGTATGTCAACTGTAATTTTAAAAATTTTAAATAATAATTAATTAGTTAATTAAAGATATGAGACAGAGAGATTATCCTAGGTTATGTGGTTGGGGACTAAATGTAAATTACAAGTATCTTTACAGAAGGGAGGCAGAGAAATATGTGACACAGAAGTCAATGTGACAACTGAACAAGATGCTACGGTGCTGGCTTCACAGATGAAGGAAAGGGCCACAGGCATGGGGTGCCGGGAATGAAGCTCTAGAAGCTAGAAAAGTCAGGAAGTGAGTCCCCGCTAGGGCCTTGGAGAGGACACCTTGATTCTGGTCCTGTGAAACTGATTTCAGACTTCTGATCTTCAGAACTGTAAGGGAATGTGTGTTGTTTTAAGCCACTAACTTTGTGATAATCTGTTAGAATAGCAACAGGAAACTAACTCAGGTGTGGCCTGGGCTTTGGGAGGTTTAAAAGCTCCCTATGTGATTTCTAATATGCAGCCATGTGGTAACTATGGGGCTAGAGAGAAGACAAGATAAGGACGTGCTGGCATGATTGCTTGCTTGTGTAGGGAAAAATGTATGGGAATGTCACTGGGGAGTCAGCAGGTCACCTCACCAAAGAATGAGCCATCAACTCGTAAGCATGTCCCACAGGTGAGTACGCAGTGGCTTGTAGAAGCGTGTCACAGGGTGGGCATGCTTCGCCAGCATGGCGCTGCTTCTAGTCTGGCCCACTGAACAGGCCAAACTTCCTTCGGATGAAGAACAATTGTACACATGCCAGGCAGATTTTCTACAGAGCTCACATTCTAACTAAGACTGTCTTTCAAGGCAGAAACTGGCCAAGACTAAGTTATATGCAAACACATGAATCAGCATCAATAGGCCAAGGACTAAACTGCCTTCCTCTCTGCTTAAACTAGTAAAAACCACTATTAGGACTTTAAACATGAAGAGTTTCTCCACTTGTTTTTTTTAATTATTTTGTTGTTGTTTAATTACAGTTGTCTGCATTTACTTCCCACCGCTCCCCCCAACCCCAGCCAAACCCTCTCCATTTGTTTTATTAATCTACTTACTTATAATAGATGATAGATGGAATCTATTTATTTATTTATTTATTTATTTATTTACTCGGGACACAAAAATGGAATAGTGAGTACTGTGGGAACAAATCTCGTTCTTCACAGAGATCAAGAAAGGTACTACCTGCACAATTCTGACGGGGCGGCCCACCTTCCAGAGCAAGGCCTGCCCACTCCTCGGGCTTCCACACTCACACATGACAACCTCACTTGAAAGCTGTTCCTTCACGAGCCTCCTTGGTACTATCACCAAAAGCTAAAACCTCACATCTTTCCTTTTTATTTTCTCTCTCTACTTTGTCTTCCTCAGTGAGAAAGCTAGCCAAGTAGAAAAGGTGGTCGGTCACATTAGACTCAGAAGACCTCAGCTGGAATTTCAGTTCCGTCACGTATAGGAGATGTGGTATTAGGAGGTCCCTCAGCCACTCTGAGCCTCAACTCTAAGAAACAGAGATGACATGGCCTTCGTGGTGTTGATTAAATAAAATGACACAGATGCAAGTGCTTAGCACATAGTAGGAGCTTCACTGAAACTCAACTGTCACACATCACCACTTGCTGAAGCGTCTTGCATCTCGTTGCCCCTTGTGAGCTCTGGCATGGTGTCTCCCACCATCTACTCAACACTTCAACTCAGCTCCCTCACTGAACATGTCTCAACTGGATTTATACTCTCCACTCACAAACCAGTGACCCTCCCAACCCCACCCCCGACTGTGTCCATCACAGTCCCCTGCCCTGCTCTGCTCTCCTCCATTCCTACTGCTGCACAAGAGCCTGGCAGATATGCCCTCCAATTAAAGCTCTGTCTCTTCCAAGCCATCCTGCTTATGGACTGAAAAGCAGTCTTTCTTCAAGAAGATTCATCATATCATGCCCGGAATAAACATCCTCAAGCACTTCCTCACCCTGCAGCCTGGTATCTGTGACAAAAAGAGAGCCAGCTCCATTGGACGTGCAGGCGACAGAGTCCCCGCGGCCTCCATGGCCCTCATGTCAGTGTACAGCGCACTGAGCAGTTTCACCACATTCCACAGAAAGGAAAGCCCTTGGAACAAATGTGTCATAAAACACAGTATTTTTAAAGCAGCTCCAGAGACCTGGACATTTTTTAATCAAATATCTTTACATAGTATTTAGTAACCACAATCTGAATCTGCCACAAACCACCCTCAGTTGCATTAAATATAATAATCCACTGATACTAAACCACTTTTAATGTTTCGTAACATTAAAATCATTTAACAAACACTCAAGCCTTCGGCATCCACACTAAATGGCAAACCTGGTCAATCTCAGACGTGCTCTTACCATTTTGTTCATCCAGCTCATTGCCAATCTCTCGCCCCATTTGCTTTTGGCGACTGATGATAGAAGAAAGGGCGTCGAGGCCTGCGTCCTGTTCTGAAAGAAAGAGTAAAACAACCAGGTGAAAACCAAAGGGAAACAGTTTAAAGTCCAGCAATACACTCAGGCATGTAACACAATTCAATACCTGATAAAAGCAACAATTTAAATCAGTCCAAAAAAGAGAGAGAAAACAGTTAACATTATCGGAACAAAATAGAGGAAAAAATTAAATACCTACCTCAATCCTTAACCTGATTTCCAGATGAATTAAAATTTTAAATATTAAAAATGAATATAAGATTTGACTACATAAACATTTAAACTTTCAAATACTTAATACATAAAGAGCATGTACAAATCAATAAGAAAAACTTAATCTCCCAATTTATAAAATGGGCAAAGGATATAGACAGGAAATGAAAATGAAAATGAAAGAGAATGCTCATACCCAGGCTAACTAAAGTGTGACGCTCCTAAGTTCTACATCACAGGAGGACGGTTAACACACCTTTCTAGAAGAGTAAATTGTGCCTATCTAGTATCTATCGATTCTGTGTCTAGGAATGTATGTAAGGAAACACTCAGGTTGTATGCAAGACGTATATACTCTGACATTCCTGGAAACATTGCTTCCTGTGCTAGTTATCAATTTATTGCCTCTCAGCTCCAAACTGACCCCTTTGTACTGGTCTGTGAGAATGGACCTGGATCCTCTCAGTATCTTTTCCTTTGCCAATTCTGTCAGTAGAGGGACTGCAGAGACATCACAAGAGGAAAGGGTGTTGCTTCCTGCCTCCAGCCGGCTGCCTTGACAGGCGCCTGCGGAGCGTGCGGCTTCTTCAGCGTGCAGAGACCAGCAGCGCCCCAAGGCCAGCAACTTCTGCCACTGCACCCTCTCCTTGGGCAGTTTCATAACAGAGAGCCTCCAGTCTGACACTTGCCCATGAAGAGTATTCCCTGGCACCCTAGAGGGCAGATTCTAGCAATTCCCACCAGCGTGGCTGCACACCACAGTCACTTCTCTGAAATCGTTTCTCTAATTCCCTATTATAGTTAATAATTCTGTATATTTAACTTCCTCTGTTCAACTTTCTTTCTCCTAATTGGATCCACACTGATACATTTATAATAGTGAAAAACTGGGAACTATCCAAATGCCCAAACACAATGATTCGTTTAAAAACATAAGATAGTCATATAATAAAACACCATATAGCCATTAAGAGTAATACTGTCCATGTATATTTTGATGCAGAAAAAAGTCCATGATATGTTATTAAGTAAAAAAAAGGACACAAAACAATAAATAGTAAAATAGCATTTTTTAAATGTATTGCTTTTCTAGATTTTGAAAATTTAAAGAGAAAAGAACTCAAGTTACTCAAAGTCTTTTCTTTAAAACTTGATATTGGGTTGGTCTTTGTTTCTTTAACTAGGTAGTCTTGGGGATTTCTTCGTAAGAAATTTTTCCTTTGCTTCCAGGTGCATTTGGAAGAATATCCTGAGGCTGAATCGAAGAGCTCTTTCTACCCAAGCAAAGTGTCAGATGAGGTTAGCTTGCCAATTGTGGCTTCCTTTGTTGACAGAGGTTTTTAAATGACTAATTCGAAAAAAGGCTTATCTACAAAAGCAGAAATCACAAAGATCTTCTTATCTAAGATCACTTTAACATTTACTTATATTTTTTCCTAATCTTTTTATGAAAATAAGCCATTACACTTAACTCATTAATTCATCTGGAATTTATTTAAACTAATGGTGTGAGGTAAGGACCCCTTAGTGACATTTTTTGACACTACGTATTTTTTAAACTATACAAATGACCTGCTTTCTCCAGGGATTGTTCTAAGGGACCATTTTACAGCAAAACCTCTTTATAATGAGGTCCTTTTGGTCTTTAGTAACAACCTCTTGGAAGGCCTCCAAGATAAATCTATCATCAACCTAGGACTGCTACAGGATGACCAATATTATAGTAAAATTCCAAATGCATCCCCCAAAAACCTGTATATATAGGACTGAGGGTCAAGTGTCAGTAATAATTAAAAGGTAAAACAATTTAAAAGAGGAAAGGCGATTCCTCTACAGTTTCCAATTAGGAAAAGAATCATTAAAGTTATGGAATTGCTTTATCTAGGAGAGACACAGGCTAGGAATGAAAAATGCCCACACTGTAGTCTTTTCTCTCCACCTTGCTTCACTGCACCGTTTAAACTACCTAACGGTTGCATCTCTAATGCAAAACAGAAAGAGGGCTCAAAATTCTGCTCCACTCAGATCACTTCTATAAGAACTCAGTAGCTCCTCGCTATGTTTAAGTGCTACAACAAATTTTTATTCCACAATCTAAAGACACAGGCAGTCGAGAGAACTGAGATCCTGAGTAAGCAATAATGACAGTGACGACTAGAGCATCTCCAGGTTCTAAAGCAGTGCTTCTGAGGGCAGGTGGTACGGTCACCTTAGAGACAGTGAACAAAATAAAAAGCTGCCACTTGCACAGATATAAACAATGAAGAACCTCGCAGACAGTCAGGCAGAACTGAGCAAAACTGTGATGTCATAACTAACAGCTCACTACTGTAACCTGCCCTACCCTATCACATATCCCAAGTCATTATGTCACAATAGAGCATCTGCAACATACCACACTCTACCAATCATTCTTCAACTTTATAATGATGTTAATTTTTAAAAAATGGATGACCATTGTGATACAAAGAATAATGGCCTCCTAAAGACATCCACTTCCTAATCTCTGGAACCTGGGAATATATGACCTTACTCAGCAAAAGGAACGGTGCAGTTGCGATTAAGATTAAGGCATTTGAAATGGGAAGATTGTTCTGGATTATCCAGGCGGACACAAGGTAATCGTGAGTCCCTAAAACAGAGAACCTTTCCCAGCTGCGATCACGGGGAGACACGAAGAAGGATATGAAGGACACGAGTGGCTGGCTCCAAAGACTGGAGAACGGGACCCTGAGCCCAGGGATGTTGGCGGCCTCTGGAAACTGGAAAAGGCGAGCAGATAACTTCTCCTCTGGAGCCTCCATCAGGGACCCACCCTGCTGTCGACACCTTGGTCCTGGTCCAGGGAGACCGAGACCCAGAGAGAACTTCTGACCCACAGACTGTTCAATAACAAATTTGTACTGAAGTCACTACATTTATACTAACTTATTATGACAAGCTAGAAAACTAATACAATCATTTTTTGAAAATCCCTTTGGAATAATTAGGTGTTTGGAGCCTTTCTATCTTTAGATGTTCAGAAAAACCACCTTCTAAGTAAATACCATGTAATTGTGGGAGGACTATCTGGTGACTACAGATGAAAAAGAAAGGGACAGTCATCATACTGTATTCTCACCAAAAATAACAAACTTGACTCTGATCAAGCCACTAGATCTAACCGCCAATTTACGGGAAATATGTGGGGCAGGGGCATACTCTAACATATGGGCAAACACATAGGAAGATCTTGATGAGGGAAACCACACAGCGAATGACCCAGTTTGTTCAACCAAGGAACTGCAAAGGAAAAAGAGAGTTGGCAAAGGAACCCACCTATTAACGAAACTGAAGGGACACCAATTAGTTGCAATGTACAGACTATATTCAGATCCTGAACTGAAAAACCTAAAAAAACCCCCACAAAAGCAAACAACTTGGGAAAATCAGGGAAATCTGAACACTGGATGTTTGATTACATTATGGAATTATTGTTAACTTGTTAAGGGTGAAAGTGGCATTGGGATTATATTTTTTAAAACCAAATCTTATCTTTTAAAATCACACTTCAGAAATATATTCTGGAATATTCCCCAATGAAATGATGTAACATCTGAGATTTGCTTCAAAACTAACCCCTGGGGTGGGTAGGTGGGTAGACACATAGATAGGACACGAGTGGAATCATTAGCTTCCTCTCTCTACTGTTACATGTTTGAAATTTTCCATAGCAAAATATGCTCAACATTTTAACAAGTTAAGTAAAACAGAGGGACACCTCTAAGAGCTGCAACCTCAGGCCCCTGCTAAGCATGTGACGAGAGCCCCCAGGGCTGGGGCTGCGTCTTCGCCGGGTTCAGAGCCCAACTGTTGGCACTGAGCAGGTAAGTACTTAACAAATGATGTTTAAACCAAGGAGTAACCAAAGGGACCTCTCGGTTTGCAGGAGAAAGAAACATAGTCTCTGCTGGGCAGGTGAAAGGGCGTGCAGTCAATACAAGACAGCCTTCCGAGTCCAGGTAGTAGAGCCGCAGCTGAGGCTACGCTGCTCAGTGCCCAGGGAGGAGCAATGGGAATTCTCCCATTTAACACCTAGAGGGAGCTCTCTCTGGGAAAGGAGAAGGAACAAACGAGGAAAAGTCAATCACTTTACCCACAATGGAAAGACCCTTAGAGCAAGTTTGAAGAGTAGATGTTTTTATTGTTTTGAGATCTCAGTGAAGAACTCCTGGTCTGAGGGGCAGCTGTAAGAAAGGACGTCTTCAAAGCAAGTTGTCGGTGCGACTGTGACCGCAAGTGCACAAAGATCAGCTACTGAGATTTGCCTGCACAGAGTGGAGTGTGGCTCGCCACCGTCCCCGCCACTGTTTCACATGAAAATATTTAGAGGCCTAAGGACACTGAAATCTAGAACTACCATGCAACTTTCTGTTAAATCTAGAAAAAAAAATCTATAAAATAATAGTTAAGAAGAGATGGGGCTAACTAAGAAACCATATCAACCTTCTGAGCGCCTTCTCCAAGGTCTGCTGTCCCCTCAGACACAAGGGTCTGTACTAATCAAAAGGCTGCCTTGCTTTGCTCTACCTCAGGGGTTTCCGAGGCTCTCTAGCCATAGCCACCAGCTCACCCATCTTATGCCTGATGTCCATCTGTGCCTCAAATTACAGCGTCAGTAACACAGAAGCCAAGATTGGCTAACTGGTTTTAACTAGGCCTCGCTTCTAAGTTGGGAAGGGAAGGCATTCATTGCCTCAAGTCTACCTTCTGCCAACAAACTGTTATTTTAGGACGATTTTTGAAGCGTTTCTAAGGGTCGACTAAAGTACAGAAAAGCTAACAGAGACCATGGGCAAAGAAAGTTGGAAAGGACCCTTCATGCTTCTTTCTTTTTACCCAGTGCAGGACCTGACGATGAGGCAAAGCCATGGCAACCACAGTCCATCACCAAGACTCTCGAGGCAAAGAAAAGGCTAATAAGGTTTTGTGCAAAGATTTACTTCCATTTTTGTGTTTATCCTTGAAAATCAACTTGCTAGGAAAGCAAAGAGGGACACAGCATTTCAAAACACAAAGGCAAAAGTAGAAAAAAAATGGACCTACAATATGTGCTGCTCCCCTCCTCCATCCCTTCATCTCCCCACCCTCCAACAAACCCCAAAGGCCAGGAGGCTTTCAAAGAGCGGGCATCTCAACAGGGATGCTCTCTGCTTGAAAGACTCACCAACAAAAACTGGCAGGTGGTATCCTCTCACACCCAAACTACAGCAGTCTCTGAGTGTAGCACCTTCTCGGTGACAGGGATACATTTCCTAATTGAAATTCACAGCTTTTCCTGGCAAAAAGCAGCCACACCAGAAAATTCATTAGTATCATCTAGCAAGACATGCTTTTCAGGAACCATGAATCTGACCAGTAAAGGACTGCAAATGAATGGTTGTGCTACGTGTAAAGCTGCATTGCTCTGAATTTTTTCACTTGGCTTCAAACACGGTAACGGGTGGGGGTATGTAGAACTGAAGATATAAGGGAAGCACAGTGTCTCATTTACTGGATATTTTCACAATAGAATTAGTCTTCTGCTTCTGGCCAAGATGAACAGAGACTAGATTTACTTCTGGCCAGAAACTGGAAACACACACACACACACACAGACACACACAGCACAGGCAAAATATACAAAACAATGGTTTCAAGACCCAGACCTCAGGAAGTGAAGGACAGTGACCCCTGAGGGCGGGAAACAAATGAGCTCTGTGACCGCCCCAGAGCCCTGCCTGGAGGGCGCTGCCCGCTGTGGCCTTGGGACAGAGGGACCCAGGTGGAGCCGGCCATCTCCCAGTTGAAAAGAATCCAGATAGGTCAAGGGGCCTAGAGTACACAGGGCCCAGGACCAGAGAGGGGAGAGGAGCACAGGAAGAAAACCGGAAGTTTGCACAGGGTCCACCTTGAGGCCTCAACTCAGTGTGGGTCAAGGCATTTACGTGAGGAAACTAACCAGGGCTGGGGAAAGAACCACCTGAAGGACCTCTGAGCTCAGACAGGGTTGGACCCAGTTCCTATTCCCACTGACCAGGTCACCTCACAGTTCACGAGGCAGAGGACAGGCAGACCTGGTTCCATTCCACTTTGCTTTATTGCACTTCACAGATGTTGTGTTTTTTACAAATTGAAGGCAAGACCCTCCACCAGCCAAAAGATGACAACCCATTTTATTGCAATACTCACTTTGTCGCAGTAGTCTGGAAGCGAACCTGCTACACCCCCGAGGTATGTCTGTGCTCAGAAAGGTTTGGCCCAGTAGTAGGGTAAATTAATTACAAGACTGGCGTCAGCAAACATTTTTCTGTAAAAGGCCCGATATTAAATATTTTAGGCTTTGTGGTTCATACAGTCTCAAGACCAACTGCTAACCTCTGGGGCTGTAGCAGGAAAGCATCCAAAGGTGCGATGAATGAGCATGGCTGGGCTCCCATAATAGTTATAGACACTAAACTTTGAATTTCATATAATTTTTACAGCCACAAAATAGTCTTCTTTTGACTATTTCGGAATCACTTAGAAATGTAAAGGACATTTTTAGTTGACATACCATACAGAAACAGGTAGCAGGCCAGATGCGGCCACTGCTAATGGGCCTGCTGAACCCTGCCTCAGGTAAACATGGCTCTGGTCCGCATTACAAAGCAGATCCAAATAACTGCATCCCAGGAAAAAAAAAAAATCTCAAGAATGTTTGTAGAAATACAAACATGTCCAGCACCAAACAAAGACAAGTCCACAACACCTGGTTTCCAAATGAAAGCTTCTGCTCTAAGATCAGAAACGAGGCAAGGACATCTGCTCTCACCATGTCTAGTCAATGCAACATTGGACTTTGTAGCAAGTGCAACAAGGCAAGAAAAAAATAAACAGCATCGGATTGAATGAAGACGTAAAACTGTATCAATTTAAAAAATAGAGGCTGTCAGAGTGGATCAAAACATAAGACTCAAATAGATGTTGCCTACAAGAACCCCACTTTAAATACGAAAGTATATACAGATTAAAAGTAAACAGTGCACTGGCCAAGTGGCTCAGTTGGTTGGAGCATCCTCCTGCACACCAGAAAAAGGCTGTGGGTTTAATTCCTGGTCAGGGCACATACCTAGGTTGCAGGTTCGATCCCCAGTCAGGGCGTGTACAGGAGGCAACCAATCAATGTTTCTCTCTCACATCAATGTTTCCCTCCCTCTCAATGTTTCCCTCCCTCTCTCTTTAAAATCAGTGAACATATATATCCTCGGGTGAAGATTAAAAAAAAGTAAATAGATGGAGAAAGATGTGCCATGCTAATATTAATCAAAAGGAAGCAAGATTAACTATATTAATTTCAGGCAGAGCTGACTTCAAAGCAAATAAAGTTATCAGGCCTAAAGAGGGACAGAATATAATTATAAGGAAGTCAATTCTCCAAAACGATGTGATCCTTAATGTGTATGTGCCTAATAATAGAACATCAAATTACATGAGGCAACAAGTGATAGAACTACCAGGAGAAATATATGAATCCACTACCTACTGGGAGACCCCAACACACCTCTATTAGAAATGGACAGATCCAGCAGGCAGAAAATCAGTAAAAACATAAACTCAACAAGAATCCACTACCTACTGGGAGACCCCAACACACCTCTATTAGAAATGGACAGATCCAGCAGGCAGAAAATCAGTAAAAACATGAACTCAACAAGATAAAACACTCCTTAACAAATTTAAAATAGAAATCATAAAATGTTTGCCCTCAGACTATAATAGAATTAAATTAGAAAATAGTAACAAAAAAATAAATGGAAATGCCAAAATATACAAAGATTAAACAACACACTTTTAAATAACTCATGGTCAAAGAAGAAATTTCAAAAGAAATTTTAAAATATTTTGAACTAATGAAAACACAAATTATCAAAATTTACAAGTTGCAGCAAAAGCAGTGTGTAGAGGAAAATTTATAGCACTGACTGCATATACTCAAAAAGAAAGATCTAAGATAAATAATCTAAGCTTCCAACTCAAGAAACTAGAAAAAGAAGAGCAAATTAAATACAAAATAAGCAAAATATAAGAAATAAGAATTAGGGCAGAAATCAACAAAATTGAAAACAGAAAATAAAAAATAAACAATTCTTCTTCTTTGAAAAGATAAAAAAATAATAAGCCTCTGATCAGGATAACTAAGGAAAAAAAGAGAAGACACAAATTAATAAGAGAAATGAAAGAGGAAACATCACTCAGATCTCAGAGACATTAAAAGGATAATAAAGAAACACTATGAACAACTCTATGCCACCACGTTTGATAATAACCTAGATGAAATGGACCAATTTCTCAAAAGACACAAGCTGCCAAAACTCATATAGCAAGAAAGAGACAATCTGAATAGACTTATATCTAAAGAAAATAAATGAACAATTAACCACCCCAAACAGAAAGCACCAGGCCCAGATGGGTTCACTATTGAAGTTTATCAAACATTTAAAGAAGAAATTATAACACTCTTCTACAATCTCATTCCAAGGAAAGAAGCAGAGAAAATAATTCCCAGTTCATTCTATGAGGCCACCATTGCCCTAACACGAAAACTACATAAAGGCATTATAAAGAAAAACAAAAACAAAAAACTACAGACCACTATCACTCATGAATATAGATTTTAAAAATCCTATAAAAAATGTCAGCAAATCAAATTCAACAACTACAAAGAAAATTATTCACCATAATCAAGTGGTAGCCAGATATTTGAGGCTAGTTCAAGATTCAACAATCAAGTAAAGTAACTGATCACAATTTGTGGAAAAGACTGTCTTTGCTCCTTTGTACTACCTTAGTTCTGTTGTCAAAGATCAGTTGACTATATTTATGTGGGTCTACTTTGGGACTCTCTATTCTGTTCCATTGATCTATTGGTGTATTTGTTCACCAGTACTCAATTTTTTCTTTATCTTTATTTTCTGTAGTTTGAAAATGATATGCATAGGTGTGAATGGGCTTTGTTTTGTTTTTTAAATGTATCCTGCTTGGTGTTCTCTGAGTTTCCTGGGTCTGTGGTCTGGTGCCTGACATTAATATGGGGCAATTCCCAGTCATTGCTTCAAATATTTCTTCTGTTCCTTTCTTTCTTTTTTCTACTCATGGCATTTACATTACGGATACAACTTTTGTAGTTGGCCTACAGTCCTTGGATATTTTGTTCTCTTGGTTCTCTTCGCATCTCACTTTTTGAGGTTTCTGTTGAGATATCCCAAGCTCAAGATTCTTTTTCCTCAGCTGTATCCAAGTCTGCTTGCTAATAAGCCAACTTCTGTTAGTGTTAACTCTACATTTCTTTTTGGTTCTTTCTTAAGATTTTCTCTCTGCTTACATTGTCCATTTGTTTTTCAATGCTGTCTGCTTTATCCATTCGAGTCCTTAGCATATTAATCATAGCTGTCTTAAATGCTTTTAATTTATTGATTTTAGAGAGAGGAAGGGGAAGGGAGAGAAAAGAGGAGAGAGAGAGACGCTGATTCACTGTTCCATCCATTTATGCATTCATTGGTTGATTCCTACATGTGCCCTGACCGGGCATCAAACCCACAACTTTGGTGCTTTGGGATGACCCTCCAACTACCTGAGCTCGACCAAGTCGGGGACAATAATTTCTTTTAAATTCCTGGTCTGATAATTCCAACATCCCTGTCGTGTCTGTTTCTAATGCTTGCTGTCTCTTCAAACAAGGGTATGAATTGGGTATGGGGCCAGGAAGTGGGGGGGACCGCTCTGTAGAGTGTGTAGTTTCCCGGCCACTGTGCTGTACATCTGAAACCGGTATGGAGTGGTACTAAATGTAAACTGTGGTTGAAAAAGAAACAATTTTTAAAATATGGTGGTAAGGTGTGAGGACAGTACTATAGTCCTGTGATTATGTCTCCATCTTTTGGTGAGCCTATGCTTTGGGACTGTGAACTTCCCAACTGATTCATAGTTTCTTTCTCCCCTTGCTTAGGTGGGACAGTCAGCTGGTGGGCTGGAGTTGGTCATTTCCTTTCCCCCAGGTCAGTTAGGCTCTGGTAATTTCCCAGCACGTTAGGTTCCAGGGAACTAGTTTCTCCTAAAGGCAGACCTTGTTAAGAAGAACAGAGTGCTCTGTTGTATTCCAAAATGGCTCCTTCCCCCACCCCCCCACGCCTTCCAGAAAGCATGAAGATTTTTCTCTGATATTTGTGTGAGAACCTGGTTGAGCTCCTGGAAGTAAATCTCACTAAACTGTGGGGACTCCCCCCCCATAACTGGATCCCCCTCAAGCTTTTAACTTTCAGACCTGTCCACACTAAGCCTCCAGCAGTTGTTCAAGTACAGTACTGGTTCTTGTGCTGGGTTCTGCCTGGGAGGTTTTGCTTCCAAGTAAGCCAAGACTCCCTGTATTTGCTTGTCTGTTTTCTCCAGTCGTGCAAGAAGCAACCTGCGCTGTGTCCTCCCCTCTCACTAACAGATCCAAGAAGAGTTGTGGATTTTCCTGCTGGTTCAGTTGGTTGTTAGGATGTAGGGACCACATTCTAGGTCCTTACATGCAGAACAAGGAAACTGGAAGTCTGGCCAAGACTTTTTAGATACTACACCAAAGGCAACAAATAATTGATAATTGATAAGCTGGACTTCATTAAAATGTAAAACTTCTGCTCTATGACTTGTGCTTTGCGGTAAGAGTGAGGACCTATCATTGAAAACAGCCAAAGGCCAAAACTGTAACTTTAATCTCATGGATTGACTGTGCTGGAGACAACTAGCATAGGCCTACAGGAGACTGCACATAGAGGCTTTCTTGACTGAATGAATGATTACATCCAGCTAAAGACTGAATGCAGACGACATTTCTTGGATTGCTACCAGGGGCAGCCAATTCAGATGATGTTCCCCACCAGCAACCACCTGCGACCCTGGTGTCAAGGTGTGCTCACAAGTCCTAAGCAACTGTCCAGCTTTCTTCACTTCTGTATATTTTATTAAATAAATGATATACCCCTCAAAAGAATATGGAACACTTCATGAATGTGCATGACAGTGAAAGACACTGTCAAGAAAATGAGCCCCGACTGGTGGGGTTCAGTGAGTTGGGTGTTGTCCGCAAGACAAAAGGTCCGCATGCCTGGGGTGCAGGCTGGGTCTTCATTTGAGGGCACACGAGGGGTAACCGACTTATGTTTCTCTCCCTCTCTCTACCTCTCTTCTAAAAATAAGTAAGATCTTTAACAAAAGAAAATTAGAAGACAAGCCATAGAGTGGGAGAAAATATTTACAAAAGACATATCTGATAAAGGTCAGTTTTCCAAAATACGTAAGAATTCTTAATGGGCCGAAGACCTTAACAGACACCTCACCAAAAAGATATATACAGATGGCAAGTAAGGACATAAAACAATGCTCCACATATGCAATTAGGGAAATGCACATGAAAACAATGAGCTACCACTACATGTCTATGAGAATGGCGAAATCTGAAACTGACAGCACGAAATGCTGGAGAGAAAGCAGGAGCTCTCGTTCGTGGCTGGTGGGAATGCAAAATGGGATGGCCACTCTGGAAGACCGTTTGGTGACTTCTTATAAAGCAAATATACCCTTACCATTCAATACAGCAATTGTACACCTTGGTATTTACCAAAGAGTTGGCAACTTATATGCACACAAGAACCTGCACGCACATATGTACAGCAGCTTTATTCGTAATTGCCAAAACTGGGAAGCAACTGGCAGACACTTTAGCAGATGAATAAATAAACTTGGTACATCCAGAACTATTCCGTGCTCAGAAGGAAAGAGCTCCTATTACTGACTGAAAAGAGCCAATCTGAAAAGGCTACATACTGTATGATTCCAACCATATGACATTCTGGAAAAGGCAAAACACGGAGACAACAAAAAGACCAGAGGTCACAAAGGACTGAGGGGTGAGGGAAGGATAATAAGCAGGCAGGGCACAGAGAATTTTTAGGGCACTGGAAGTACTCTGTATGTAATAATGGGTATGTGTCGTTTACGTATTTATCCAAACCCACTGAACGGACAGCACGAAGAGTGGACCTTAAGACACACCACAGCCTTGGGTGACTACGACAAGTCAGGGCAGGTTCATGAAGAGCAGCGGACGGCCCACTCTGGTGGGTGTTAGTAACGGGAGAAGACTACACACATGGGAACTCCATACCTTCCTCTGAATTTTGCTGTGGGCCCTAAGACTGCTCTAAAAAACTGTCTTAAAAAATGTAAAACTGTCTTTATTTACAGAAAATGTAATCACTTGTATAAAAATTCTACATGTTCAACGAAAAGAAAAATTATAGAACAAATCACTAACTTTAGCAAGGTTGCATGATCCCAGATGAATATATAAAAAAATCAATCATACTTTTACATATTAGTAACAATCAGAAACAGAAATTTTAAAATGCCATTAATGAGAATAAAAATATGAAATACTAAGAGATAAATATGACAAAAGATGTATAACACATGCGCAGTAAAAACTGAAAAAGCAATGCTGAGAAAAATTAAAGAAAAACTAAATAAATAGAGATACATAGGGGACTAAATGATAATGAAAAAATACAACAAAGATTAAATTTAAATAAATAAATAAATGGAGACATAGACCATATTCATGGGTCAGAAGTTTAATATCGTTAAAATGTTAATTCTTTCCTATTTAATCTAAAGAGTCAATGTAATCCCAATCAAAATTTCAAGGTTTTTTTTGTAGAAATTGAAAGTAGATTCTAAAATTCTCATGAAAATGCAAACGAGCCACCATTTCCAAAAAACAATTTTTAAAAATAAGTTTGAAAGAATTGTAATACCTGACAAAAACTTACAAAGATGCGATAACTGAGACAGTATGGCCCTGATGTAAAGGTAAATAAAAAGATCAATGGAAAAGAACAGAGAGACCAGAAACAGGCCACACACGTATGGTCAATTGATTTTTGACAAACGTAGAGCAATTCTCTGTGTAGAGAAAGGACGGTCTTTTTTAAAAATGGTGCCTGGGACAAACAGATATCCAAATGTAAAAGCAAACAGACAGACAAACAAACAAAACCCCCCCCTGAATTTCTACTGATAACTCTTTATGTAAAAAATTGACTTAAAATAGATCACAGACCTAACATAACACTTAAAACTATAAAATTTCTAGAAAAAAAACAAAGTAGCAAACCTTTGTGGCTTTGGGTAGTCAAATATTTCTAACTGGATTTCATCAAAATTAAGAACTTCTGCTCTTTAAAAGATATTATTAAATAGTGAAAAATATAAGCCATAGAGGGAGAGAAAGCATTTGTAAAACTGTATCTGACAAATAACATATGAAAGGGTATATAAGGAAATTCTTACAACTCAGTAATAGAAGGCAAACAGCCCGATTAAAAGTTGGTAAGCAATGCGAACATGCACTTCACCAAAGAAGACGGACTGACGGCAAAGAGGCACACAGAAAGATTCGCTAGTCATCAGGGAGATTCACATTCGGACCACAGTGAAATGCAACCCACACCTGTAAAAACGTCTGAAATTAAAAACCTGACTACAGCTAGTTTAGGTAAGGATCCGAAACAATTAGAAGACATACATTTTTGGTGGCGATGTAATAGAGTTCAACCACTTTCAAAACTACTATGGCAATTTCTTTAAAAGTTAAACATACACCTACAGTGACTTGGTCATTGCACTGGTAGGTATTTACCTAGGAAATGAACATTTATGTCTATACAGTGACTTGCATATAAATGTTCATAGCAATTTGTTTGTAATACCAAAATACTCATCAGCATGTGAACGGATGCAGATTGTGGTTAAGCCAGACCATGGAACACTCCCCTGCAATACAAAAGGATGAAACACTGACCCATGCCACAAGGTGGATGAATCTTAAAATAACTATGCTCCGATGAAGAAGCCAGACTCCCTCCTCCCAACAGGAGTACATACTGTATGACTCCATTTACACAGAAGCACAGAAAATAGAAACCAAGGTACAGCGACAGAAGGCAGATCAGCAGCTTGTCTAGGGGCTGGGGGAAGGACAATAGGAAGAATCAGAGACATGAAGAAAGTTTTGGGGAACAATGATTATGTTCATTGTTCCAGAATCAAATGCTTTGTGTGCTATTTATAAGAATGTCAACCATACCTCCATAAAGCTGTTTTTAAAAGTAGAATTAGAGAGAATAACCGATTTCAATATTGACATGAAAAAAATGTCCATTACACATATTAAGTAAAAAGTAAAAGAGCTGTGGAATTACATATATCATAATCCCATTTATGCAAACTATGCGTGCTTATACTGAACATATATGTATAGAAAAAAAGCCTGAGGAAATATACGTTTATTTGTTTACACACTGAAGAAGCAACGTGGAGAGCTTTTCATTTTATACATCCTTGTATTGTTTGAACTTTGTATAACCATCATGCACTACTTCTGAAATTTAAAAAATAGAAGACAGTAAAAGAAATAATTAGCAGTTTTAAAAGCCAGTGGGCAAGATAAACTTGAAGGTAAAGGCCAAAGTGACTTATTTTATGTAAGAGAAAGATGGAGCTTGTGTTTGGAGAATACACTCCCACTCGTGGAGAAAAGGAGGGTGCGCATGCCCCAGATTCACCTGGGCTTAGCAGACTCAGAGCTGTCTGCACACTCTCACCCAGGGGCCAGTCACTGCCTCCGTGAGGTACCTCCATGGATGACATCATTTGTCTATTGCTTGGGTATCCTGAGGCACAAAACCACCAAGGGCTTTAAGAGACCAACAGCTCTCCCTCTGATCTTCAGTGAGTATAAGCGACACTCTGGACTCTAGTAAAATGAACACCTGACAAGGTTTCTGAGCCCACACTCCTTGGGTGTTCAGTACCTTGGATGATTTTCTGCTGCTGTTGCCGGATTTCGTCAAAACCCAAGCCTCTGGTCTCCTCCGGCTCCTCAAAGAGCCAAGGGTTTGGGACACCTCGCTTGGCCCCTCCCGTCATCAGGCTGGACCTAGGAACAAGATTAAATGTGTTACATAACTCAGAAAATATAGCTCTGCTGCAAATTACTCCCACAAGTGCAGAAGTGGCCAGCCTCGGATGCTTTGAAAATGCAATCTGACCACAATTTATTGCATCCTCGTTCACGCCAGCAATGGTGCTCAGTGCTGGAGGGAACCTGCGGATGAGGAAAGCACAAGCCTGGTCCTCTGGAGAATCACAGCCCGTTAAGGAGACTATGGCAGCAGCAATACTCCTCCTAATGCTCCAAACACATGCGTCAAGAGTCATAAATGAGAGTCTTAAATTACAAAAACACAAGGCCAAATGGAAGTGGCCTTTTTATCAGGACAAAGTCTGTCTCACAGGCTATGTGACATCAAAGGCAGAAATTTCATCTCAAGAAGATACAATGTTGTGACCACAGATGACAGCGTTGAAAAATGACCATATAATTTTCTATTAATGGGTATTTGGTAGCTCACAGATAGAAACACATACAGGGTTTCAAATCTAATTTTATGAATAAAATGTAGCATTCATAATATAATAAATGAATTCTGAATCATCAACCTTAATCTTTATTTCCTCTCGTAAACCACGTGCCCCTTCTGCACCGCACATATTGGTCTCCCTGCTGTCTGAAGAACAGGGCGCACACGTTTGCAGCCTTGATCCCATGTTTATAGGGTTCTTTTCATCTCAAGCATCTCCTCTCCTGTCCCCACCTGCCCACATTCTGTCCAAGACACAAGGATTATTTTGTTCATAAAGCCATCTCTGACCTCTTCAACCCAGATGCAAACAGACACTTGCTTCAGAGTTCACAAGATTCACAAAAAAATGATGATAATGACAACGGTGACATGACAGTCACACCAGTGACAATGGCAGCTACCATGTGTTGAGCATCTGTTATGTGCAGGTACAGCACCAGGCCATTTATATGTATTCACTCACATTATTTGTAATTCTTCCAGCCCTTTCTTTCCACATCTCTCGTACTGTCTACAAATAACCACCACCCTGTTGAACCTTTTACATAACTGAGTCTCATGTCTCCTAGACAGAAGGCAGGAACTGAGAGTCGCCCTCCACAGGACTGCACACTGCTCCCCAGCTCAGAGTGAGTGAATGGCTGTCAGCATAAGTTAACCCTGGCTCCACCACCGCCCAGCGCTGCAGTGGTACGTGTCTCAGAGAGCTGCTGGGGAATGAAAGCAATAATCCACTTATTCAGAAAACATTTATGCAGTTCTTACTATGTGGTAGGCATTGTTCTCATCAATGGTGAGGAGAAAAAAAACAGGATATAGACAAAACAGACCAAAATCTCTGAACCTTACAAAGTATATATTTTGGTTATCGGTGCTGTTTTCATTCTGGTTGGGGGGAACAATGAGCAAAAAGGGGGCAAAGTGCTTGATGTAGTGTTTGGAAGGTAATAACCATTCAGTAAATGTTAATCATTATCATTCTACCAATTACCGTACTGTATTCACTGGAGGCACTGAAGTATAATTTGTTAATAAATGAGAATATCTCAAAAGGCTATGTTAATTTCATTTGTTAGTTTAGCATTATAAAACCTACAGAAGAATATGACATGTATAAACAAACAAAACCATACAAAACTAGAAGAAAATTACCGATTCCTTTGACTAAGATTTTAAGCACAGAGCTGGTCTCTCTACTCAAGTATTCTAACATGCAAACAGAAGTATGACCTTCCACTTCTCCGAAAAGGCAGATGTGCTTCTTTTAAGCCTTACTTTACCTGGTTGGCCCCAAGTACCTACAATGTCAAGATTTCAGATTTAGTCCCTATAATAATCATTCAATGCCATTATTTTTGAAGACAGGGGAAGTAAGCAACAGAAAAAGAAAGGAAAGAAGGAAGTTTACACTCAAAGTATACCCCTAACTCTTATACTACTGTGCAAGTGCCAGCTCTTGATGGAAACAGGAGCCACGGGATTTCGCACACTGTCCACTGGGAAAGCAAACACCAGTACGTGGGTCAGTGGTGTAGCAGGTAACCTCAGGGCACCTATCCCGGCTAAGAGCATCCATTCAAATTAGCACACGGCACCTGAGTTGACAGTAGACACTGTTCCCCTAAAGCTAGCACCACTATGTCCCACTGGTCGTGCGTGCCACACCTGGAGCTTATTACTCTTAATTATTAAAGGAGAAAACACAAGAAAATTGTTTTAGCAATCTCAGGAAAAAAACAGCAATTTAGAACTACAGCCTTCAGTTACATATGTCACATAACTATATTTACAGCACCTCTTAGAGAATAAAAGTACAGTATGGGCGTATGGACAAAATTTAAGATTAATATCAAGTACACGTTACAGGAGGAAAAAAAACTCCTCGACCACCAGACACACAAGAAAGGTTGTCCCAGGGCTGCATTCGCAACTATAAAAGTTTGAAGCACTGAAAAAAGCAACAGCAAACTGCAGTAAAAATGATTCCCTCATGCCTTCTTTCTTGGTTATCTGATTCCAAAATTTTTGTGAAGTTTTCCAAGGTGGAACTACCTCTCTCTCTCTCTTTTCTTTGGGAGTCTGTACTTGGCTGATGCCCCGCGCCTACTGGGAAACCCAGCAATGGCTGTGCCCGTACTAACGATGCAGGTGAGATGCAGGTGAGACCGCAGGTGTCACCGTGCAGAAGCCTTGGTTTCCTTTCCATTAGGTGTATGCTCAACCTAATGTCTGGGCCTGATGCCTCTTATTACTCAGTCTTCACTAAAATATATACATAAATTGTATATATTAAATATATACTTAAATATATATTAAACATGTACTTATATTTAGTGTATGAATTTTAAGGATGTATTTATATGTTAAATCTGTAATATGTAAATATATATTTATAAAAGAATTTAAGACATAATTCTTGCTTTCAAGGAGTTTATAATCAAACTGAAAACTAACCACACATGAAGCAATTACTGAAATGAGAGAACTGCTAGCTTTGCACCCCTGGGCAATTCCAGTAGCCCACAAAACAAGCAAACTAAGCAGGTCAATGGTTTTCGAAAGTTCTAGCCCAACACTTGAAGAATAAGACACCCCCGTTAATAGTGGGGTTGGGAGGTGAGTGGGGAAGACTCCTCGCAGTGGGGGAAGCCAGGTCTTTTATTCCTACAGAAGGTAATTTTCTATCATTGTAAATCAATGAATTAGATGATCTTTAAGATCCTTACTGCTTTAATTTTGTCTCATTAAGTAGTAAATTGCATAAATAAGAACAGAGGGAAAAAAGAACAATCTCTCTCTTGTTCTTTTTGGAGAATGAAATCCATTCTCCTCCCCCCTCACCCCATCTTCCTATTTTCAGTTCAAGGCCATCACAGACCCACTGGCTAAGGCCAAAAAACCTTGGAATGATCTCTGACTCTATCTTACATAATACCCCCAGCATCTAGTCCATTAGGAAATCCTTCAAAATATATCTAAAATCCGACCGTTTCTCCTTTAGTCTATGCTTCCACCCTGGTACCCCTGGCTTCCTGCCTCTACCCCTCCCCTCTGCAATCTACTCCCCGCACAGCCGTCAGCGTGGTCACTGTGAGGTAAACCTGCTTCCTCTGCTCAAAGCCTTCCCCGTCTTCCCACGCACCCTGAAAGCACAGCATCTTTTTTTTTAAAGATTTTATTTAGCCTTTTTCTTTTTCCCCACCTTGAAGCCTGTGGAGGAACAGGACTTCTACAACAACAAATATGTCTGGAAGGCTGTGGTCCAAGGCCATTTTTGCTGGCTATAAATGAGGTCTCCACAACCAGAGGGACACACAGCTCTTCTTAAAATTGAAGGTGTTTAAGCTCGAGATGACACCGAATTCTATCTAGGCAAGAGATATGCTCATGTGTACAAAGCAAAGAACACAGGGCTCCTGGTGGTAAACCGAACAAAACCAGAGTAATCTGGGGAAAGGTAACTCGTGCTCATGGACACAGTGGCATGGTTCATGCTAAATTCCGAAGCAACCTTCCTGCTAAGGCCATCAGACACAGAATCTGTGTAATGCTGTACCCCTCAAGGATTTAACTTACTGATAAATAAATAAATAACAACCCTGACTGTGTGGCTCAGTTGGGGGCCCTCTGGCAAAGTGCAGGATTCCAGGTTGGGGAACATGGTTGGGTTGCAGGTCCAGTCCCTGGTCAAGATGAAAAGGGGAGCGAGCTAATGGATTCCGTTTCCTCTCACATGATGGTTCTCATCTTTTTCTCCGTCCCTCCTCTCTCAAATAAGTAAATAAAATCTATTTTAAAGAGTAAATTAAAAAAAAAGATTTTATTTATTTTATTTTTAGAGATAGGGGAAGGGAGGGAGGAAGAGGGAAACATCAATGTGTGGTTGCGTCTGGCGAGCCCCCTACTGGGGACCTGGCCTGCAACCCAGGCATGTGCCCTGACTAGGAATCAAACCAGTGACCCTTTGGTTCGCAGATCAGTGCTCAATCCACTGAGCCACACCAGCCAGAGCTGAAAGTACAGCATCTTTACGATAACTGACAAGCCATGCCAGCCTCTTTTCTGTTTCTAGAACACACTGAGCACATTCACATCACAGGCCATTGCACCCGCTGTTCCTTCCTACCCACCACGGGTAAGGCACTGTTCCCAGAGGTCACATGGCCTTGCTCCTTTATTCATTCCACTCTGCTCAAATGTCATCTCACAGCGGTTTCCCTGATGATTCTATCTAAAATATTACTCTTCCCTATAACTCCTTGGCCACTCCCATCCTGCTTTATTTTTCTTTCTAGTACTTTAACCAATTATCTGTCTCCTACACAAGGCTGCAAGTTCCACAAGGGTAGAGGCTGTCTTGTCCATCAGTATATCATCAGTACCTGATACAACAGGCACTGAAAAAAATGTTGAGTGAATTCATGTATTTGGCAAAAAAAAAAAAAAAAAAACTGAATGAATGAAATAAATAAGCGTAGTCAGGAAATTATCATATGGTGGTACTCTTTTGTAATTTCCAAGGCATTTCTCAAACATTATTTCCTGTGGATCGTACATAAGACTGTGTGTAAATCAGACTTGGTATTGCTGACAAGAAAGCCAGTAAAGGAACATCACAGTGACTTTCTCAAGGTCGCACAGTCAGTGGTGGAGTGCAAGGTTCAACCCACAGCTCTTGACTTTTAACCTAGAGCATTTTCTTCCTACCATCTCGAGAAAGGTTCCATAAAGGGAAGAAGACTCAAGACAGCCTTGGAAAATGGGTGAGGCTTAGCAAAGTGCGGGAGAGAGAGATGGAAGGAGTCCCAAGAAAGCGCAGAACATGAGCGATGTCTGGTGGGCAGGAGCGTGAGCCTCAGCTGTGCGTGGGATAACCGCGGAGAGTGGCTGAAATTCCAGGGCTGGATCTAGTAGTATTGGTTCCAAAGTAGGTAGCCACTGTGAACCTCCATCTGTTCCCCTAGTGGCTTTCATCCTCATATCCTGAATCTTGCAATTTTAGCCCCTAGTTGTTCCCCATCCTATAAATCCTCAAACAACAACTTTCACTCCTATCTGCAGCCAAATTTCCCTAACGAATGAACTCTGCTCATCAGTTCTGCCTCCTGACCCTCCCAGTTGGTCCTTCAAACCACTGCAGTCCAACTTCAGCCCCATCACGCTACTAAAATCCTTATCGCCCATAATCTTCCGCCAAACCTTCTTCCAGTTTTCACTTTGCCCCTCCCTCTCCTAGGCTTCACGCATCACAGCTGGCCATGTTCCCTTACCCATGAACCTCTCCTCCCCTGGGCTCTTCCACACCACTCTCTCCCACTGACAGGTCCTTCTTTGTAATTTGCAGGCAGCCCTTCCCCCGTCTGCCCCTTAAATATTGGTGTTCTTCAGGAACTCTATGTAGATCTCCTCTTTTCACTCTATTATCTCTCCCTGGGCAATTTTGTCGGTTCCACTGACTTCAGGTCATAAGAACAGGAGCTAGCAGTGCTGAAATGCTTTTTTATGCCCCAACACAAACTCAATAGTACACTTTCTCTTGAGTCACTGTGGTGGTGGATCCTTAACTGGGGGTGGGAGAGGGGCATGCTCCCTGCCCTGGCAGGGCGACATCAGAATCTGGGGGTGAGGTCAAACAAGGACAAAACAAATGAACAAAGAAAACAGAAACAGACTCATAGATACAGAAACACACTGACGGTTGCCAGAGAGGTGATGGGATAGGAGACTGGGTGAAAAAGGTGAAGGGATTAAGAACTACAAATTGGTAGTCACAAAATAGTCCCAGGGATGTAACGCACAGCACAGGGAATATAGTCAATACCATTGTCACTGTGTGTGGTGCCAGGCGGGTACTGGAAATAACGGGGGGACCACTTTGTAAAGTATATGATTGTCTGACCACTATGCTGTACACCTGAAACTAATACAAAATAATACTGAATGTAAACTGTAATTAAAAATAAAATTAAAAAAAATCTGGGAGGTGGAGGAAGGAAAAGCACAAACACAGTTAAAAAGAAACCCCACATATAAAATCCTGGTGAGGCACACCTTTCCAGCCCTCATCCTGATTGAAAATTATTGTGTTAAAGACTTCCAAATTTATCTCCACACAGGACACTGCCCTACAGGGTTTACATCTACATTTACTGCTTTTCATTTAGGAATCTCTAACTGGTATTCCACTCCCAATCCAATATATCCAAAGATCAAATTCATCACTTTCACCCCAAAAGCTGTTTCTTCTCCTCTGCTCTCTATTCTGGTCAGCAGCATCACTGGGTTCCCAAATCGTCCCAATCTGCTCCCTCCCTGCCAACCCCACACCTCATCAATTACCGAGGCCTCCCTCAGAGGTGGTTCTCAACTATGTGCCCTCACTTCCATCCCCACTGGCATGGCCCTGGCCCAGACCCTCATCAGCTCTCATGTAAAAGATGGTCACAGCCTTCTGACTGGTCTCCTTGTTCCCCATCATACTCTTTCAAGGTGTCTAGTACTGGGCTGCCAGAACTGCCTTTGTAAAATGGAGTCTTGCCATTGACACTTTCCGTTTTCAAACTTTCACGACTCCCTCAAAGGTACAGATCAAGTTTAAGCTCTACAATATGGCCCCAGTGATCTCTGCAGCATCGTCCGCCAACAGCCCCTTCCGTGCCCATGCCCGGCGCTTCCTTCAGCCCTCCAGACTGCTCACCACGGCTCAGACAAAGGCACCAACTTTCACACTCTCATGTTTTTGTATGAGTCTGGAGGGTCCCCACCCCCACCCCTTTGTCCATCTGGCAAAATTCTATTCATCCCCTAAGGCTCAACTCAAATGTCACTTCTGCTGTTCAGTCTTTCCTGATCCCTATCCCCACCCCCTTCCCCTGAATCAATCACTCCCTGGTGCTCCCACGGCACTTTGTTCAAAACCTCTGGCGTGGCATTTATCAGGCAGGACTGTAGTTAGTTATTTACTCATCTGTCTCCCTGCCTGAATGATGAGCTCTGTAGGGAAGAGACCACATGACAGTCATGTCTACACCGTTCCTGCCAGACAAACAGCGCTCAGAGTGCACTGGAGGCGAAGTCTTCGAGCGTGTTTACGAAACAGAACTAGGAAAACCACTAAACTTTTTAAGCAGGGAACAAAACAAGAGGGGCATTTTTGTTTTGAGATTTTTTTAAAGAGAAAAAAGCAAAAGAAATTTTAACAAACTGCTACCTGCCTTTCAGACTTTAGCTGCAAAGCCTGACACTGCTCCAGCAGATGGAGAGAATAGTACGTAAAAGGGGACCCTGTCACTGAAACACCTTGTAGCTCAACCCCACTTTTGGAAAGGCAGTGGAGGAGTGTTTCTCCTTTGAAAAGCAAGGTAAAGAAAGGAAATGCATAAACACTATCCTTTTGAGATTAGGACAGACTTGAAAAAGAATTTTAAATAAAAAACAATTTGTATCCATATTCTTTCAAGATGGAAGTTATCTAAAAAATGAAACTTATCTAATAAATGCCACATTAATGAATAGGTTAGATTATGTCTTATAAAGATTTTACCAAAACAATCATAGATGCTTCTAAAGATATACTATTAAAGCCCTGGCTGGTGTGGCTCAGTGGATTGAGCACTGGTCTACCAACCAAAGGGTCGTTAGTTTGATTCCCAGTCAGGGCACATGCCTGGGTTGTGGGCCAGGTCCCCAGTAGGGGACTAGCGAGAGGCAACCACACTCTGATGTTTCTCTCCCTCTCTTTCTCCTTCCCTTTCCCTCCCTTTAAAAATGAAAAAATATATATTTAAAAAAAATAAAAGTAAAGATATGCTATAAAAATATTGCATTTCCATCTCCAAAGGCACATGATGTTCATTATTAAATGACGGTGATATCGGAAGGGGGGCAGATAATCCACGCTCGTCTGCTGACAGATGCAGCTGAAGCTTGTTAGAGTTCACAGGGAGGGCGTTCTTATTGAGTGAACACAGAACTGAAAAAGCGGTGAATTCCAAGAAGTAGCTTTCTTTAGCTTTTCTTAACATTGCAAAAAGATGTCAAAAGGACTATATAAAATGTTTGTTTTATCTAAAAAAATATCAGTGAGTATTCACAGACCACAGGGAGGTCTGCAGTTAGGAGTACAGAAGATATTTCTAGGGTGTCAGTGAACTGAGGAAATGATATTATGGTATGAAAGGGAATTCCTTTTTCAAGACTTTTTTTGGTAGTTTTTTCTGTGATTATAGAGATGCACAGCAGCTCCAAGCTCAATCAGAAATAGATTCTTTGACATCAGTTCTTCAGAGGCAAGAAGTGGCAGCACTCTGCAGACTGGGTCACAGTGAGGAGAGGTGGCAGAGGCCAGTGTAACCCAGGCTTACAGTGACGAGGGTCGTCGGGGAAGGCAAGCGACCAGGACCAGCAAGAAAGGCCAATTCGCACAGTGATTCAAAGGAAAACTCCACGAGTGCTGGGGAGCAGCCCGGACACAGGGGACTAAGACTGCCAAGCTGGGTGGCTTGGGGAACTGGCACAACTTAGGGAAAGGGAGATTTTTCATTTCCTTTCAGAACTTTCTCCAACTTCAACACAGTGCCTAACAACATAGCCCCTAAAGTAAAACTGCTCCTTTAAGATCAGGAGCTATGGATCTGTCTATTTGTAGCCACACTCACTAGGTGGCTAACTTGTGAGTCCAGGACTCTCTCCTGTTCTTTCCTTGTGTCCCATCCACCTACCCATCCGTCTGTCCTTCCTACAAGTACCAAGTACCTTCTGTGTGCTGGCCACTAATCTGGGGGCGTGGAAGTGAGCAAGAGGACAAATTCCTGACCTCAGAGAGCTGATACTTCAGTGACAATGAATGCCTAAACTGTGCCCTTTGCAAAGTAAATACTCAAAATAACTTTTTTTTGTTAAATTGAATAAATAATTTTTATTGTGTGTTAGTCTAGAATGATAAGAACTCAAACGAGGAAAATATCTTACATACCACCCAAGGAAATTCTCATCATAGCATCTTTAAAATCTACCATCATCAAATAATTTTTCTAATTTTAAGCAAATCCCATTTTATCCCTATTCATTGCTGGCCAAATTTACCAATAAGAGTTTTAACATTAAGTTAAAAACTTAAACAAACAGTTTATAGGAAAGGGGAAATGCAGGGTGGGAAAGGCCATGAAGAGGCCATCACGGTGGCCTCCAACATGAATTTGAGCAACCCCGAGTGCTGCTCCTGAGAGTCATGCCAGCGACCCAAAATCGAGCAAAGAAAACTGAGGGGACAAGTCATCTTGAATGTGGCCATCACTGTACCTGACGAGGGGTAGGAAGGGGTGGTATACAGAAACGTGAAAACCCAAAGTGGAAGATCAACTACCTGCTCTACTAAATTAATGGTGACGGAGAGCCATCTGCTGGTTAGTGACTAAAATTCAACTACAAAATGAATGTTAAGCAACCCAATCATTGCCATTTATTATAAGCAGCTCCTTGCTTTACTGCACAATGCACTCTTGAAAACGTTTCGAGATAGAATGAGCAGAAGTCGACCATATGCTCACCTACTATGAGGGGTTCCCCATGTCAGAGCTGTGCCTTCCTGACACGCCTTTGAACAAGGAACGCGCCGCGTCTCATTTCACTTTGCTCATCAGAGCCAAACGCACTCACACGAGAAATCCAGGGAGCCCTCGGCTGAGGTCAGCGACCTGCGCTTAGGCATTTGGCACGCCCAACGACTCCATCTTTGTGTCAACGCTGTTTTGTCCCTTAGTACATTTGCTCCCATTCTCATTCATTTTACAAAGTAAAGACTAAATGCCCTAAAATATTCAAAAAATTGTGCCCATAAACACTGTTCTATGGATAAAGATGCGAGTCCAGGAAAACAAAATTGTTGGCTGGCAGGGAATAGGATTGAACCCTCGACAGAGTTCAAACTCCAGTGTCGGAGAGTTCACGGTAGAGTCTGCCCGCTGACAAACAAAAATCCAAACCTGGTATTAAAAGACTGTTTAAGGGTGTCAATGAATAATGCATACATACTCAAGATGCACAAAAGCCAATAGTCAGCATTTCCACCCCAATAATGCTTCTTTTTATTGCCTCAATTAATCAGATTCATACCTGAAGACCCAAATTAATGAGATGGGCACCCATGCTTTTAACTAAGGTGCGCTTTCCCTCTGTGGGCAGGGCCCAGGAATCTGTACACTCCCTCGTGTGAGGTTTCTGCACACAGCTGGGAACCTATATGCAGACCGGTATGGAAATGAGGGGTCTACAGAGAGTAGGGTTAGAGAAAGCACACAAGTAGGCAGGAGATTGTGAGGTGCACGAACCTATTCACTCCACGAGGGATATCTCAAGTCTTGTCCCTCCCATGGCCTTCTCCGTTTCTTGCATCTCACACATCTCTTTTTCCACGGAGATCACTCATGGCCCATGCCACACAAGTCAGCACTTAATTACAAGCTACCATGCATTGTTCACTAATTCTTTTGTGCAGGGTAGAGAGACCTCCCCAAAGAGGTGGTCAGTTCTGGATTCCCCTTTGCTACGACCAGTGACAGCAAGTGTTTCGTAATGTTTATAAAGCACTTTACAAAGCAAAACTATATGCTTTTACATATATTTATCTCATTTGAACTTCACAATATTTTGAGGATTCCCGATTATATTCATTTGAGATAAAATGAAATGGGAGTCAAAATTCAAACCTAGGTTTTCTAATACAAAACCCCTTTTTCCTTCCACTGACTGATACCTGCAAAGTCAGCGCTATACTGCTGGAACATTTGGAGGTAGATAGTATCTTCTAGATGCAATGAACAAGAAGGCAAAGTGTGCAAAGCCAGTGGGAAATGAACAGATGAGGGTCTGCAAAGGAGCCATCATAGCATGCCAAAACTGAGAGAGAGAAAGGCCTGAGAGACCAAACCACGGCAAAGTACAAGACTTTCTAGCTCTTTCTGTACTGTTTATTCACCTCGGGCACAATGACTTCTCAAAGAATCAGTCTCCTCATCTGTAAGCCAAAAAAGTAATCCTTTCTCTGCTTAGCTCTGAAAATTATTATGAGGATCAAATAAAATAATGTATGAAAGTGTTTGGTGAATAAAAAAGAGAGGGAGGGAGACATAGTAAACTATTTTCTTTTCGATAAAGAAGAAAATATTTTTAGTAGTTTCTTAAAAATTTCACTTATAAAAAGCACAAGTTGAAAAGTATTAAATAGGCTTTTTAAAAAATCAACATAACTAACTTACAATATGGTGGGTACTGGCAATTCCTCTTTCTTCTTCCTGCTTATTCATTGACTGGGATTTCCATTTTTCAACTCCCAGATGATTTTTATAATTTAAAATTAATGCATACAGGGGTACCAAATCTTATTATTGTCCTTATCAAAAGTCACAATTATACCAGTAGTTAAGGACTGCAATGTAAAACAAAATACCACATTTCATTCCTCAGATCAGCAAAATCCAAGTCCTGTAGCACACCCTGCCTGCTACGGGGCAGGGAGGGAAAGGCTCCCTGGCATGTTCCCGGGGGTCAGAAAGCATCACAACCTTCAAGAAACAGACACGACAGCACCTGTGCAATTCTGAGTACCCACACCTTTTGTCCCAGTAACCCACTTTGGGGACTCTGTCCTACAGAGATAGAAGCCACACGTTCTTTATGGATATTTGCGGCAACGTTGCTTGTAATGACTAAAAACTGAACAACCCAATATCCACCAAATGGGGAGTGGCTGTAAAATAATTGCATATTCTTATTGTGAATAATGTCATTACTGAAAAAACATTTTGTTAGCTCTTTTGATTTGGAGGGATGCCAACATTTAAATGAAAAGAGTAAATTACAGAGTATGGATAGCACAATTTAGTTTTCATAAAAAAATAGAAAAGGAAAACTCACATTTATGTAAATGTATTTGTAAATATTTGTCTAAGCACAGGTAAACGTGGGGAAGGATACCCTCCCAACAGTTAACACTGGTTAGGAGAATGGCATTGTAGGGAATGAAAAGGAGAGAAACTATTCACTTTTGGATTATACCTCCGTATGCTTTCACTTGTTATAATGAACATGTATCATGCTGACAATTTGATTTAATCCAATAAAGACGAGTCATTTCCCCATGGGGTGGTGGAACAGGGGAAGGAACATAATAGGGGAGCAAATACCCACAAAAGTAAAAGATAATAAGTGAAGATTATTAGAAAGAGGGCTTGAAAGAGAACCTTCTTTCAAAACTAAGAATGGAAAACAAAAACTAAAATCAAAAACCACCAAAATGAAACATCTTTTTCCGGGGTGTAAAAACAATGACAGAGAAAGATATGAAGGAAAGGGCAAGGGGGGCAGACAGAGAAAGAAACAAGAACAAGCAGACGAGGGATGGGCAGGGATCCACAGAGAGTCACCGAGGAGTGAAAAATGGCAGACAGGTCTGCAGTCACACGCAGGGAGGAAGAGGGAGAGGGTCAGAGAGAGCTGAAATGAGACAGGTCCTTTTCTAAAATCAGGCAGTGCAAGCAGTCTTAACATTCTCTCCTCACTCACTTTCAAGGAAGAAAAATGCTAACTTTCCAAAATCTAGAAATTGGGACTAATGACTCAAGTGACTTTCCCCTTCCATTGACTTACATCTCCATCTTGTGGTCTGTTCAGAACATAGCTCTTAGTGTGAGTGTGCGCGTCAGTCTGTGTACATGCATCTGTACGCATCTGTGTTGTGTGTTAAGTGTACATATATGGCCATACACCTACGTGCTTACCAGTATGTATACATGTGTTATATATTATACTTTTATTATGCATTATACTTATATATAAATATATATGCATAAGTATACATATGTATATTAGAATATATACACACACACATATGCGTATAATACATGTGAATACCATATAAAAATGTATGCATGTATACAAGGTCTGTCTGGAAAACCTCCAGCCATTGTTAGTACAACCAGAATAGTTTGCATGACATCAATGTAACCTGGCAGCCAAGGAGAGTGGACTGGAATGCACATGTGTGAACAATGATGACTTCACTGTACTAGTCAGTGGGGGCGGCACACACTGTTGGGTGAGCACGTGTACTGTGTGGCTGTCCCACTCATAATGACTGAGTGAGTAGAGCTACCAATCTGCATCAGATTTTGCGTTAAGATTGAACATTCCTCCATGGAAACCATTCAGGTGACTCAGAAGGCTGCAGCTATGGGCAACTGGTGATTGACAGCTTCATTGCAACAACACACCTGCCTGTGCATCACGTCTTGTTCAGAGCTTTTTGGCAAAATATCAAATCACCCAGGTGACTCAGCCCCCCTACAACCCCGATTTGGCTACCTGCGACTTCTGGCTTGTCCCAAAACTAAAATCACCTTTGAAAGGGAAGAGAGATTTCAGACCTTCAGTGAGATTCAGGAAAATACAATGGGGCAGCTGATGGTGATTGGGAGAACTGTGTAAGGTCCCAAGGTGCCTACTTTGAAGGGGACATTGTCCTATGTACAATGTTTCTTGTATCTTCTTCAATAAATGTCTCTATTTTTCATATTATATGGCTGGATACCTTCTATACAGACTTCATATGTACTTAACATACATATTTTTAAATTCAAGTAGAACCATACAAACAGAAAAACTGTAAGTATATAGCTCAAAGATAATTTACAAAATGAACCTCAGTTAATCACTACCTAAGGCAAAAAAACGGCTGTAGCAAAACTTCAGGACCCTTTGTGTCCTCTCTTGTCACTCACTTATGTGGTTTCTAACACCAGAAAGAAGTTAGTCTTTATAGGAATGGGAACACACAGTACGTACTCTCATCTGGCTCACTTTGCTCAGCGTGGGGAGACTCACCCATCGTGTGGGGCGCAGCTGCAGACCGTGCCTTCTCCTTTGCTGTGGAGGGCCACTGCACAGTGCGCCGGGAGGGACCTATTCACTGCAGTGCGCATGTTCTTTGGGCTGCTTCCTGGTAGGACTATTAAGGATAATGCTACTATAGGCAGTTTTGAACATGTCCTTCGTACACTTCGGTTTTAGGAGATACAGTCAAAGAACTTTCCAAAGGGGCCATACAACCGACAGTCCCACCAGTAATACATGAGCATTCCAGTCACTCCACATCCTAGCAACACTTGATGGCTGCTTTAATTTCAGCCATTCTGGTAGGTGTAATAATGTGACATCATGGTTTTAGTCTGCAACTTCCTGATGACTAGTGAGGTCAGACACCTTTTCATGTGTTTATCAGTCATTCGATATTTTCTTCGGTGAAGTCCAGCTTCAAGTACTGCCTATTTTCGGTCTGCTTTTTTTCTTGATTATAGTTCTTTACATGCAGACACCAGCACAACCACTGAGTCAAATAAATGTACTGCAAATACAGATTCCTGCTTTGTGGCTTGCCTTTTCACTCTCTTTGTGATAACTTTTATTAAACAGAATTTGTTATTTTAGTAAAATCCAACTTATCGTGCATTTCCTTCGCTTTTAGTCATGTTTTCTGTCCTAAGAAGTCTTTGCCTATCCAAAGGCCATGGAAGATACTCTCCTGTTTGCTTCTAGAAGCGTTCAGTTCACCTTCCACATTTAGACCCACAACGCTTTTGGAACGGATCTTTATGAGGATGACAGCGGAGGCTAAGCTTCATCTTTTCCCACATGGCTGTCCAGCTGACCCAACACTGTTTATTGAGGAGGTCACCTTCTCCTCCACTGTACTGCAGTGTCAGCTTCGTCACGAATCAGGGGACAGTACATGTATGGGGCTGCTTCTGGACTCGGTTTTGTCCCACTGGTTGAACTGCCTATCCTTCTACCAACACCACAGTGCAGCTCTAAGGTAAGACTGGATAACATAATGGGAGCCTTTCAGCCTTCTCTTCTTCAGAATTGCCTTGGCTCCCCTTGGCTCCTTGAACTGCCACATAAACCTCAGAATCAGCTGAAGTGGAAACCAAAAGCAGAGCAAAAGGCTGGCTGGTGACTACATAGCTCGATTCTGATGTGACTGACACCTGTGCAGTTCTGAGTCTTCCCATCTCCGATCATGGCACAAGCCTCCACTGGGTTTTCCTTAATTTCTCTAAACAATGTTTATAGTTCTGAGTGTAGAGGCTTCCTGTGTCTCCCATTTGACTCATTCCTACATATTCTACGTTTGTAATGTTACTATAAATGGCTTCTTTTTCATTGTTTTCATTCGATATTTGTTGTCCAGCTTTCAAAACCTTCTGAGGAGAGAAACTACCAGCTTGCTATTGCTAAACTGTTTGTGAACGGACTATGCAACATTACAAAGGATTCCAACATTTAATGTAATCCCAACTGTGAAAACAAAAAAAACAGTTGATATTTGATGAACTGATCTAGAGTTTACATTAAAAAAAAAGCAAAACTCTTGAAAAAGAACTACAATGACAGAAGACTAGCTCTATCACATAATAAAACATAATAAAGCCTCAAAATTAATGGTACTAGCACCATGAGTAGACAAAGAGATTGACGGAAGACATTACAAAGTCCAGAAAAGATGGACAACTCAGTAAAAAAAAAGTAGTCAGTCACAAAGTCAGGGTAGCCAGGTAGGAAAAAGTTGGACTGATATTCTTCACCAAATTAATTTCCAAGTGGATCAAATATTTAACAGTTAAAAAAATAAAATCATGAAAGTACTAAAAGAAGCACAGGATAATTTCTTTACAACATTGGTTCACCACAATTATGTATAATAACTACTTCACTAAGAAATAACTAAAATTACCTTCAAGTATTAGACTGGAATAGGATACAAAAGTTTGGTAACACTGTCTTTAGAAGACTATATGGAAGCAGGCGCTCACATAAATTGCTAGCACAAGTCCAAATTGGTTCTATGAAAATGACAAATGGATACCCTTCAACCCAGCCACCCCACTTCTAAGAACTTACCTAGAGATATACTTACACACACATATAACACCTTACATATAAGGTTTTTCACCACTATATTTTTGTAATAGAAAAATATATGTACTAAATACATATGTATATAATACAATGGACTGAAAACAACACATCTCTCTCTTTTTTTAAAGATTTATTTATTTTTAGAGAGAGGGGAAAGGAGGGAGAAAGAGAGGGAGAGAAACATCAATGTGTGGTTGCCTCTCACATGCCCCTCACTGGGGACCCTGGCCTGCAACACAGGCATGTGCCCTGACTGGGAATCGAACCAGCGACCATTTGGTTCGCAGGCTGGCACTCAATCTAGAGCCACACCAGTCAGGGCAACACGCATATCTCTTATAGTAGTTAACTAAATTATGGTATGTGCATAAGTAAAATATTATAAAGCTATGAAAACTAATGACAAAACCCTATGTGCTGGTTTGGGAAGATCTACAAGATATCTGATTAGATGACAAAGGAATGAGGTAGAATGGTATGGATAATATGCCACCATATGTGTAAAAGATGAAGGGAAATAAGAAAATATATTTATATGTTCTAGTATATACTTCAGAGAACCTTGGAAGGATATGCCAAAATTTAACAGTGATACTTACGTCAAGGAGTGGGGGACACAGTGGGAGGGAGGCTTTCCACTGAATACTGCTACATGCTTTTTAATTTCTTCACCGTGTGAACATATTACTTATGCAAAATATACCCCTCTCCCTCTCCTATTGTTGTCTGGAGTGTGCCTGAGAGGAGGCAGTCATGATAAAGAGAACACTCTGAGAAAAGCAAAACACACCGAACCTGCATCTGTGGTAACATCACTGGACTGAGGAATTAAACATCTCTCTCAATTCTCTAATCTGGAACTTCTTACACAAAAACGACTTTCCCTATTGAAGCCGTTTTGAATAGTGTTATCTGCTACTTGCGGCTGAGGGCACCCAGGCGGCTACACTAGCGTAGTGGCTAAACCAGACATCCGCGGGCTGGGCAGAGGGGTTAAGACCCATGAGCACCATGTGCTTTTGCAGACCCCTACTCAGCCCTCGTCCTCTCTCTGCTGCAAAAACAAACAAACAAACAAACAAACAAACAGAAAGCCTCCCCCTGTAGTCTTCATTACACAGACCCTTCTGCACGTAATTTCTTTTGCGTTGTGAATTTTTTTGTTTCTGTTTCCCCTACCTGACTGAACTCTTTAAGAATGAGCATTATGAAAGATGAACAAATCCTACCAAGTCACTTCTCAGTTCACATCATGTGCCTCTATTAACTTCTGATTCTAAACTTTGCTAAGAAGGTAGCCACACTGCACCAGTTACTTACTGTTTCATCAAACTACCCAGAACAATCAGTGGGGCAGAGACAAAGCTGTTTCACCAAGTCCAGTGTCATTTTCCTCTTCATGAACAGACTACATTTCCCAGCCTCCTTTGCTGTTAGGTTGCAGTCACATGACTGGTTATGGCCAATGAGCTGTGTGTATGAACATTTCAGCCTACAGCATATAAGAGGGGTGCAAATTCTCCACACCCTCTCTCTTCTCCTGTCATCGTGAACACGGGGGCCCTGTATCAAGACAGCACAGCCAAAAGATGAAAACCACCTACATCCCCGAGTCCCACCTTAAAGGCTGCTGCCCTGCGCACTACCAGACTTTGTATGAGGCAAGCAAAAAAAGCTGTCATGGGACCAACTCCTGAGGTCCTAGGTTTGTTCTATTACCAAAGCCCCACCTATCATATCCTTAGTCAACCTTTCAATCGACTAAAATCTCCTGAGTGCCTAGTACATACCAGCTCTGTGCTAGGTGTTCTGAATGATACAGAAACCAGCGTAGGTTCTTTCTCATTGAGCAAACATTACCAAGCACTGCGCTAGGCTTTGTAAATTGCTCCTCGCTGATATTCTCTCAGAGCACAATATACAGCACTTTTCTGCTGAACTTACTTATTTGTTTGACTCTTTAGTTCATGTCTGTCTCTCACTGAACTGTACATAGTTCAAATGCATAAACAAGGTTATTCTTATTGTTTTGGGGTTTTTTGCTAACATATATCCAGTACTACTGCTTGGCCCATAGTGGGCACTCAATAAATATCTACTTAACGAAAGAAGGTTTCTATTTACAACAACATTTTTGCTTTAACTATTAACTATTAAATAATTATTAATATTAACTATTACCTATTAATAACTATTAACTATTAAAGCTATTAGCTAATAGCTTTAACTATTTTATTAAATTAGCAGAGAAGTGTAATAATCTTGACTAAATACCGCCTTGGTTCAACCATCCTTATGCTCACTGAAATAGAGAGAAAAGCAAAGCTTTCCTGATTTCAGCACCTCCTTTACACATCAGAAAACCCAGGAAGTTAGTGTATTTCTAGGACATAAGATAAATTATTACGGTTTCTGTATTGTCTCACATGAGCAGGCTAATGATGCAGGTGTATGTACATTCCTTAGCAATTTCCTACTTCTAGAAGAGTAGGCTGATTATGTGTTAATAACTTTAAGCAATGTAAAGGATAAATCAATGATTCTTTAGGAAATCTCAGTACTATTAGATACAAATCATGCTTCCTATAACCCAAGCTTTAAACTGCAATAAAACATTCAATGATTTCAAATGGGGGAGGGACAGTACTTTTGAGGTAATACTTAATGTAAATTTTTCTTTTGTCTACTTTGGCTCCCAATACAGTGATATGAAATATAAACTGGAAGTATCATACTTTTTTTTGGCAGCTCAAAGAAAAAGTAAATATCTGAAACTAAGTGAAAATGAAATGTTTACATTTTATTATCATCTCCTATTCTTTTGATTTTAGCCATTGTTCTGCTTGTTCATATCCATTCCTGACACAGAATGACCATCCTATCCTCTAAATGACTTCCTACCCCCATAACCCTCAATGCAGTTGGTGGTGCGAAGACAAAAGACTAGCCAATTAGCCACCCACTACAGCTGAGTCGCTCACAGTCTCTGAGATGGTCACAGAGCAGTGGAGTGTGCAATGATTTTTTCTCTTCATGGACAAAGATTTAACTAATTGTGAGACTTCGCAATGCCCCCCCATATAAAGGGCAACAGGGTTTTCAATCAGAAGCTGTGTCACTGCTTTATGAGCCTCGGCTTATCTTCTAAGGAAGATTGTTGCACAGAGACTTCTGTAACAAGTTCCCAACGCCCTAGATTAGTCACCCACTGCTAATTCAGACCAGTCTCACGTCAAGGCTTTCTGTGCTAGAACAATGATCAGTAATCCGTAAGGTAAAGCTAAGATTCCATCACGTGACAACTACACACTGAACTCCCCGAAGGCCGCATTAATGTCCGTGTAAGGGAAACGCTAGTCCAAACTGAAGTTTGACAATAGTTTTCCCTCCTTAATAGGGCCACACGTGACAAGGGGAGGGCAGGGAGGGGCAGGAGGACTCCAGGGAAGGCGGGATGGGGAAGAGAGGGAGAGAAGGCAGAGGGCTTGCGTGGCAGTGAGAGAGGGGAAGGAGTGCACAAAGGGGCCAGGAAGGAGAGGAAGAGGGCAGAGCTCCAGGAGGGCAGAGAGAATCAGCAGGTTCCAAGGGAGTCCCTTCTGCTCAGGCACCCTGATCTTGTGGGAATGCTGCCGCTTATCATGGGGCTCTGAAGTTCTGATTAGTTCTGATTAGCAGATGAACCCCAGTTCTCCAACAGCAAAAGTGTTGCTGTGATAACCTAGCACTAACGGCAAATGTGCCACAGGGAGCATGTCCCTACAGCATTTTAAAGTTCGGGTAAGGCCTTCTGGCCGATGTGTTTCTGTAGGTCATGACCTAAAGGAAAGACCTGCCACCACCCCACCCCTAATGACAAGGCAACCCACATCGATATTAGGAATTACAAAAGCAAACAAAAATGTGGGAGGAACCCAGAGATTAGCGAAGCAAACAAAAAACGTTGGAGGAGCCCAGAACTAGTACCTGCCCATGAGGACTAAGGAAATCTTTGTCAGTCATTGAAGAGACCAGACAAACTAACTGGCAGAGAAAGGAATGGCGTTTCTCCCAAGACAGAGCTGAAAAGTCCCTGACAGCTGGTATCAGAAGTGGTTAGGCCACCTGACAACTGGGAGGCAGGAGGGCAGGGTGGACCTGTGAGGTGAAGCTGGGCATGGCTACGACTGAATTTAGACCCTCACAAGGCTTGGTCCAGGCAGAAGAATTATTGAGGTATGAGAAACTGGGAATGAAGAGGAGGACTCAAATGTGGGGTTTAGTTTTTTTTTAAGGCAATAGTTAACATTCTGACATAGGTGGGTGGGTAAGATCAAAGATCAGAAACTCGGAGCTCAAATCTAATCTACTTCCAGCATTCTACTTGAACTTGAACCTTCATTCATTCACTCATCCATAATTGCACCGTTTGACCCTACCAAGTCTGCAATGGCACTATCCTCCCTGATGAGCTGGGTCAGTGCTATCTGGGTGTCCATTTCGCAGCCCATGAACAGACTCCTGAGGTCTTTTCTACATGGTATTTGAGAATGATTTTATCTAGTATACATTTTCTTATTAATCAGATTCTGCTGGAGTGTCTATAGAATCTGAACTTTTTGGGCCGTTATGGGCTGAACTATGTCCCTACAAAAATTCATTTGTTGAAGTCCTAACCCCCAAGACCTCAGAATATAACAATATCTAGAGATAAGTTCTTTAAAGAGGTAATTAAGTTAAAATGAGGTAATTAGAATGAGCCCTAATTCATGACTGGTATCTTTATAAGAAGAGGGAATTTGGACACAGACTCACACAGAAATGACCATGTGAAGACACGGAGAGAGGTCTAGGGCAGATCCTTGCATCATGGACCTCAGAAGGAAACGACCCTGCTGCTGACACCTTGATGCTGGACTTCCAGACCCCAGAACTGTGAGGAAACACATTTCTGTTGTTTAAGCCCCCAAGCCTGTGGTGCACTTTGTTACAGCAGCCCTAGCAAACTAATACGGGCAGGTCCATGTAGACCTATTCCTGTTAGGGCGGGTATAGTGGATCTAAAGAAATCCTAGTCCAATAAGGACTCACCAATAATTCACTTTCCAGGTCACCTACAACTCTCTTTCCTCTTCTTTACCTGCAATAATTTACTTTCTTCATGGCGATTAGTATGTGACTTTCACATTAGTTTCTTGCTCTTGGCCAGACTCCATGTGACCTGGAATACACCACCAGTGTCTGTTACGCCCGTTTTTACCGTCTCCATCACTCCTCAGCAGTCATTTCCACTCTCCAGTGCTTACCTACTTTCAAACAGCATTCTTCTGGAAGCTTATTCTCAACTACTCTGGACTTCTGTTCCTGAACAGAAAAGATGCAACTATATATATGCTTCCCTCAGTTTCATGTCAGAGCTTGTAGAAAAGCCCTACTAGTTTCCTGAATTACTTCCATCCCTCAGGATGCTGGATCATTGCTTCATAGCTTCTCCTCAGTCAGGTCTTGCCCCGTGTCACCCAACTGTTCCCCAAGAAACACCTGTAGGCCCACAACGTGCACTGGCCTGAAACACAGGGGTAGGGGGCAGTCCTAGTGTTGGGACTTCAGACGTCCCCACAGGTCTCCATCCCAAATACCTGTCACCCGCCTGCCACATTTCCTAAACTTCTCCCATCAATTCATTTCCTTTGGACCCAAGGAGCCTTCAGCTAAAATATTGCCAGAAGTCACTGCCAGCGTGGATTCCATCGTGAGAATGAACGTGTGATGGTTTGCTGACAGGACAAGCAGCAAGCTGGGCGCTGAGGAAAGAGGACACACAAGATTTGGAAGGGGCGAATGGGAGGGCAGAGGACCAGGTGCAGAACCTGGAACAAGACTGGCCAGGGAGGCCAGGACCCTCCTGAGCACTCAGGGGGTGGGACAGGAAGGACAGGAGGTCTCCTAAAAACAAAGGAGGCAGCATGAATCCCTGGGGCCCCCTTCCACACAAACGGTGCACAATGTCCAGCAATAACATCTTATGTTTTTAAAGGTTTTAGAGCTTACAAAGTCTTTCACACAACAATCATCCTCTGGTTCAAACAACAAGGAAAAGAGGCAGAACACAGACCCGTATTTTAAGGTCAGTGATTTTCAAGCCCAGATGACTGGGTGACTAGTAAGCAACAGAGCTGAGTCCTTCCCACGGCTGGTCCAGCTTTGTATGGTGCAGTGGTGGAGGTCACATCTGAAGACACAGAGATCTACCGGGAACCCAAACTCTGAGACTGACTGGCTTTAGAAGCTTGTGCAAGTTACTTGACTCCTCTGAGATTCCGTTTTTCTCCAGTAAAACAGGGAAGCTATAAAGACCTCCCGAGCAAAGGCCCCTGAAGAGCTTAGCACAGCGCCCGGTGCACAGAAAACAAAGAGCAGGCACGGCCATGAGCTCTCACCACGAGTGCACCACACCAGGAAGCAAAGGCTCGAACCTGCCCCCTGTCACCGTCACCTGAGGCACGACCTGCATTACTGCTGCCCCGGCCTCTCGCCAGACGCCTAAGTCAGGCTCTGCAAGTGTGTGACCCAGACTCTTGTTATTTCTTCTCTTCTCTTTCTCTCCTTCTTTTCCTACTTCTTTTACGCTTCTTGAGTGACCCTAAGGCAAAGCACCACAACTGAGAACAAACAATATAAAGCTGCATTTCTCAGACTGTATGTAAGGTGCTCTCAAATCACCTGAGCGCCCTGTGAAAATGCAGGCTCAGCAGGGCAGGGGGGGTCTGAGATTCTGCACTTCTGATACACTCCCAGGTAGCCTTGACACTACTCATCCGCAGGCTGCACTTGAAATAACAGCAAGGATGCCGAGATTACTGCGGGAGAGAAGGGGAGGTGACAGGAAAAAAGAAGGGGTGAGAAGCAAGAGGGGGCCAAAACCACAAAGACGTAATGCATAAGGTGGCTCCTTCAACATCATGTAATGACACATGAAGAGCAGTAAGCAAGGCCTGATATCACAGACTCTTATCAAATGGTAACTCTAACTGCTCATCAAAACGACCCCTTCTACCACTACAAACACTACAAAGGATTTAAACGGTTTCTCCCCCTCAGACTGTCACCTCTCTATGTGGTCCTTAGCACAGTGCCCGGTGCACAGAAAACAAAGAGCAGATCCGGCCATGAGTTCTCAGCATGAGTGTACCACACCAGGAAGCAAAGGCTTGAACCTGCCAAGAAACCTGCCCCCTCCCCCCACTCCCCTTGGTCACCTGTTTTCCAGCCGCAGATCCGCTTATTTCACCGTGGTCCCTGCACCCGAGGGACCACAGATGGCCAGAGATGTCAGACACCACAGTGAACCAGCAGGGCCTTCAGAGCTGCCCAGGACACAACTCCCCCCTCACCTTTTTTTCTCCACAGAAAGGACTTAAGAGTTCACCTAGCTTCCTCTATTTCATAATCTCTTTCTAAAATCCTTGGGTCGCATGTTCCTGAGAAGAGGGACCAACAGGAAGCTCTTTCTCTTCAGCTTGCCCCAGGGCAGTGGTCTGCTATCCTGGCTGCAGAATCACCTGGGAACCCCTATGCCCCATACCCACTCTAACTTAATTGTCTGAGGCAGGGCCTGGTAGTGTGTGGTCAAGGGTCGAACCCACCGACCGTGGGAAGTCATTATTCCTAACTAGGAACTAGTAGGAGCAAGCTGCCTCTCCACAACCACAGTATCATCGTTGGTGGGGAAGAGGGACAGAGGGAGTTATCCTAAGCTCATTACCTTCTGTGAGTGTTCCTACCCCGATGTTAAGGGAGCTCTGGAAGCAGGGGGGAGGCCAACTCTAAAGATGTAACAATGTATGGCTTATTAACCTCAGCCTTGGAAAGCTGGACCACTCCTCCGGGTCTTCCAACAGAGCCGGGTGCAGAGCGGTTGCCACCTCCAGAGTGGGAACCACTCACCGGCAGAGAACAGGGGAAAGAATCCAACCCGGGAAAGAATCCAACCGCCGCACTCCTCTGCCTCCTCGAGCCACAGCCTGCATCTTACAAGGACACGTTTTTTTCAGGGTGCCAATTGAAAAAAACAAATCATTTTCCCAGGTAAAGATGTGACTTCAGGAGTTTAGAAGGCAGCTAACATGAGTGGAAAGCTCAACCAAGGAAAGCAAAAGAAATTTTCTGACTTCACCTGTATTCTACCTAAATACCCTTCCTCTGAGATGGGACTCAGCCGAACACACCCAGTTTACTAAACCTAGAAAATTAATGAAAACTAAGTGGAATAGATATGACAGAAAAGCACTATAAATGAACAGAACATATTTTACTGATTAAAGGAAGGAAGCCATTCAGGAAACAGCTTTACTCTCTGAAAATAAATCGTCACCCACCACAAAATCCCTGTAAATGAAAACATCATACCTGATGAGATCTGGTTCTGCACCCTCATTCTTAAAGGATGCCAGAAGTAGTCTCTCTCGAGTTACAAGATCATCCAATAGGCTCTGTCTTCGGTCCCCTTCAAGCTGGGTTCTGCAGACATGTCGTTAAGGTCCAACAGTGGGTGAATTAGCTCATTTTACCTGTCGCATTATTAAATGAGCTCTTCAAGGCAGTCCAGACTGCTACAGACTCTGATCAGTCCCACCCAGAAGAGACCACAACCACCGCCCTTCTCTTGCTTTGACTTCCGAGGAAAAGACTTGGCAGGGGACTACACACGCTGACATGGAGCCACCACACGCATTCCTTTGTGAGAAATACAGCAGGTAAACGTGACTTTCGTCCTGGTGACCGACACTGTACTGATTATTCCTGTCCAGCAGGGCAATGTGACTGAGTGAGTCCTTAGACTGTGAGCTTTAGCGTCAATGGTCAAGGTTGTTTTCCTACACATAAATGTGCTAAACACTCTGTTAAAAAAAAAGAAAAAAGAAAAAGAAGGTACCTATATTGCCCTCTTTCTTCCATGTTAACACCTATTAACACCTGGAATATATTCTGTAAAGTGCTACTTTATGCAGCAGTCTCTCTAACAGTTGTTAAAATCATTTCATTTAAATGCATTGCATGGTCTTTAAAGAGAAATGCAAACAGATAATCATATTTTAATGTGTTAATCTACCAGACTAGGAAACCCAAGCCTGTTAGTCCTATTTTGACCACTATCTATGACCTTAAACCAGTTATTTCACCTTTCTGCTATGTTTCTTTCTGTGTTATGCAAGATAAACTCTAACACCTTTTCCAGCACGATTCGTAAGTTATGGTTAAAAAAAACAAGCCAGGATTAAATCTCAAGTTTTATATACTAGGTTCCTTGAAGCAAACTATATTGAGTTCTAGGCTGAGCATGTGTGTGTGGATCTATGTGTGTTTTAAAAAACAAAACAAAGGAGCCCTGCTGGTGTGGCTCGGTGAGTTTGGCATTATCCTGCAAACTAAAAGATCACCGGTTCGATTCCCGGTCAGGGCACATGCCTGGGTTGTGGGCCAGGTCCCAGGTTGGGGGCGTGAGAGAGGCAGCTGATCAGTGTTTCCCTTGCATATGGATGTTTCTCTCCCTCTCTTTATCCTTCCCTTCCACTCTCTCTAAAAATAAATATATAAAACCTTTTTAAAAAATTAAAAATAAAAAACAAAACAAAGGAAATGTTGATGGAGAAAACTTCTGCCACAAAGAGAACAAGTGGAGAAAGCTAACGAACACTTTGAAAGGACATCTCTGACACAAGACATAAAAAACAGGCACAAAAATAAGCCACCTCAACATGTTGGGTTTTATCTGCCTTTTACTTTTTTATTGAATGGCTTTGTTTTATTAGCAGTAAAACACTGGTGATTCAAAGTGGCCTTGGCCACGCTGCCTAGTTCTAGTAAGACATTGGTGAGACTGCTGCTTTGGGTTTATAGACACTTTTCTTTTTAAAAGAGGGCTGGCAGTCAGTAAATTTAGGCCCCCCAAATCCTAAGGAACTGGCAGAAACAAGTAGCAGCATGACTATTCCCTGGGTGGGAAAACTGTGGTCCCGTGAACATATAACTTTTCTTGCTAACTTTGAATATAAGGTGCTGGCCAACTAGTGAAATAGTAAATAAACCTGTGAAAAAAAAAGTCCCCAATAACAGAGTGTCATTAGAAAAATCATAAACTTCCCAAACCAATGTAACTAAGTACTATTAGTGGCTTTAGATATTAAAAAAATAATAATAAATGAATTCCCTCAGCATCGCAGAATGCCATGCTTTTCTGAGTGAAATTACTACCACTGCTAGTCCACCTCCCCCCCGACTGTGGTCACTGCGCTCCCCATCATGGAAACCACGAAGTAACAATGGGAACTAAGATACGTGGGCTTAAGTACTTTTTCTGTATTAATTAAAGGGCCAAATATTAGTCTTTCAATCAATGCAGCACGAACAATAAACATTGCTGTGCTTCTGATTACTGGTAAATTGTCAATAAAGCAGAGACTTTTCTTCTGTCTAAAAGAAGTTCCTCAGAAAGCGAAAACAAAACTGACAGAAGCTACATCATGAATTATATAGGACAAAATGGGAATTCTAAATTGTGGAAAGTATTAGTTTTATCACAACACTATGCATGACCTACTCTGGCAACCTGTGGTTTTCAGCCTCCAACCACCCAAGCAAACATAAGCTCAACTATAATCCAATATTACAATTAAACACAGACTTAATTGGCTCAAGAATTTAACCATAAAAATAAATTACAAGAGTATTCTTAGAAGACATAGAAGAACTTTTTAATAATCTTGGAGTAGTAAAAATCTTTCTAAATTGAAAACCTACAGGCATGAAGGTAAGGATAAATCTGGCTCTATAAAAATTTTAAATATCTGCAAAAAATTATAAGTTTCAAATTAATAGTGGCAAATTTAGAAAGGCAAAAGACATAACAGAGCACAGAAAAAAACACTAATAATGTTAATCAAAGGAAAAACACTCAGCTTTGCATCAGTGAAAGAAATGCAAACTGAAATGATACATCTCACCTATCTGGTAGGGAGCTGCTGGCCAGGCAGTTCTGGAGGGAGCCCAGGAATGAGGCACTCTCAGACGTTCTTGGCAGCAATGTAAACAGGTTCAACCAATTGCCAGGTTGCCTTTCAACTATCTAACCAAATTTAAATGGCACATTCTTTCAATAGGAACATCTCCTGCAAACATATTCACACATCTATACAGAGACTCAGAAAGAAAGATGTTCACTGCAGTATCATTTACCATAGCTAAATACTGGAAACATCCGAACGCTCAAAAAGGAACTAGCACATCTACACAATGGAATGTTTTGTGGCCCCCAAAATACCAGGGATGCTTCTTATGTACTGATGATAATGATAGTTAACATTTCTGAACACTTACTATGTGCTTACGTGAATTATTTGATATGGAATAATCTGCAAAATGCAGTGTTAAACCAAAAAAATTTTTAAAAAAGCAGTAGCAGCAGCAAAGAGCTGAACAGTTAATAGTACATTCCCACTGCATTAAAAAAAAATCAGACAGCCATCTATATGTTTGTATATACAGAGAAAATCTCTGGAAGGCTATGAAAACAACTGTCCCTAAGAAGGGGAAGCTAGGAATTCGGAGTGTGAAGGAGACTTATTTTTTTATTGACTACTGTTTGTATTGTTTGATTCTGTCATATGTTAACTAATAAGAACACATTTCAAAACCGTATGTATAGTATAACACCTTTATGGCCAAAAGATTTTTGTGTGTATATATGTATATGCACATACACACACACGCACATTTGTTCCTGCCTAGAAAAGCCTAGGATGACAGGTACCAACTCTCAACATTGTTAACTATGAACAATGAGACGGAACAGGATGGGGATGAGGAAAAGGGAGCAGAGTCACTGATAAAAAAACTAACAGAAACAACTGTGTAGTAGTAAGAAAGTACTTCTAATAATGGAAACAATAAAGACAAGGTTTAAAGTTGAGCAGACAGTTACAGATTTAAACTAGTTACGAATGGACTAATTTAAGCAGAGAACATTTCAAGAGCAGTGCAACTTGGTGATTGTGTTTGGTGGGTTAGTAACTAAAGAACACCCACAGCAGGTAATGTTGGGAGAGGCCTTAGAGACCCACTAGCCCAATGCTCTTGTTCTCCTGACCAGGAAACTGGCACCCAGCCTAAGTCACCTGGCTGCTCACGCAGTGAGGGGTTGGTCACGCAGTGAGGGGCTGGTCATGCAGTGAGGGGCTGGTCATGCAGTGAGGGGCTAGCCCAGCTCTTTCTGCACGAGATCATGGCTTTCCCACCACATCCTGCAGGGCATGACCACCAACGCGTTCCAGGGCCTCTCCACCCTGAAGTTCCCAGCACTGCTCATTTAATTTTGCCACTTCTTAGCATCCTGTTAAAAACAATAACAATACTGGTAATACTAATTCAAAATGTTCCGGCCTTGGCCAGGTAGCTCAGTTGGTTAGAGCATCCTTCTGATACTCCAAGGTTGCAGGTTTGATCTCACTGTCCAGGTACATATAAGAACCAACCAATGATGCACAAGTAAGTGGAAAACAAACTGACGTCTCTCTCTCCCTCTCCTCTCCTCTTTCTCTAAGATCAATTTTTTAAAAAAGTATATTCCCAGAGACTTCCTGTAAATCTGGGAAAACTAATCAATGCTCCAGTAGGAGCACTGCTCCACCTCTTTATTTTGAGTCTATTCAGAGAACAGAGAGCATAAGGAGGATGGGGGGAGGGGTTGTTGTTAACAAGAGGCTGAAGAATCACCTTGGCAACGATCCTTCTGCCTGTATGTATACTCATGGCAGTTGGGGGCATGGCGACAGGGTAAGGAAGGATGAGAAAATAGAGCACACAGGCTCTCCTCTTCCACCAACAAGATGAGTAACCAAGGAAGAAGGTCAGCGAACATACAGATGAGGAAAAGGAAGCTCTAACTACCATACTACGCTTCCATCAGCCTGGATGAGATGGAAGGTGGGCGCTGAAAGCAGATCCTGATTTCATATTACCAATGCCTCCTACCCACATGCTGAAGCCCAGCTTCTCTGCATAACCTGGTAGGCACTCTCAACCCAAGATGAAGTGCAGTGAACATGGTGGACCCACAGGATGCCCCACCCCACTCCAGCTCCTGGATTTTCTCTTTATCCTGCAGAAAGCTTAAGGATTCAGGCAAGTCTTACTCGTAAATTAATTGCAATGGAGAAGGAAGAATTTGCAGATAAACCCCTCCCAGTGTCCTAACAGAACTGCAGAGGACAGCTTAGGCTCCTAGAGACCAGATTTTTCTGGCTCACAGAGCATTTCACCTTTTTTTTTAAACAATCTCTACTGAGTATCTGTCATGCAGAGGCCTTCCTCAAAGCACTGATCACGTTTTCCAAGTACTACTTTAACACTGTCACTCTCTGTGTGCTGCAGGCTAACCTCCTTACATATTAGGAACCCCACGAGGAAGGGCTATGTGTGAATTCCCAATGGTAGCTGCAACTTTCACAGCCATGAAATAACAAGTAGCAGCTGACCCTCAAAGAGGGCTTATTTTATGCAAAGCACCTTCTATGCATATAATTTAATCCTCACAACAAGCCGACAAACCAGGTATACTTCAGTTATCCCTTTTAAGTGTTGATATCATCTTGTATTGAGCACCCACCACTGGGGGGTTAGTCCTGTGAGGCGCTTTAAATATATTTTCTTCAACTTTCACAACAGCCTTGCAGAGTGTAAGTGCTCCTACTCTGCAGAATGAAAGGAAGGTCAAGGAAGACTGAATCGTCCTTTGGCCCTGAGGAGGCGGCGGGGCCAGGCTCCAGCCTCAGTTCTGCCGGGCTCCAAAGCCAGGGTCATTCCTCCTACACCCTCAGAGCCCTGACTCTTGGGTTCCGTGGAAACAGACTGGGGAAGAAGGGAGACTTATATAAAGTTATCGAATATATATTTTGTCATGTATAGATCTTCAAAAAACACCCACAGCAGACAAAACTGTTTTTACTCTCATTGTAAAAAAAACAAGGAGATTTTAACATTAAAAACTAGAAAGACCATGTAACAGACTATAAATCAAAAAACATCTGCTGACATAAACATGACCTTGTCTTCATTTTCCTCACAATACGAGGCACCAGTGCAAACTGCCACGGACAGGTGCAGGGTCTGAGAACGACTTCACTTCCATCGGAGCCTTGGGGGGCTATTGCTGAGACCTATTCAGTTAGCCTCTCCACACCTACATATATTCGAGTTTGTTATAAGGTGGTCGCTGCATCTGTCTAACTTTCTACCTACCTACCTTTGTTTCCCCAAAATAACAAGTGGAGAAAAATGATTCATAGATTTTTAAAAATTATTCTACAGAACTTCTCAAGACACCAAAATATCTTCTGATACTGAATCCCTTTGTAAAGACATTTTAAAATTCTCTTTAAAGTAACAAAGACGGTGCCTGTAAAAACCCAGGCTTCACAAAAAGCCAATCCTATGAATAACTGTAATAGCACCTGAAATTTCACACGCAGCCTCCCGCAGCACACCTTTCCCAACTGGCAAGGCAATCATAATTCCCATCTCAGAGAAGCCCTGGGAAGAGAGTTCACGTTTTTCAGCAATTTTAAACTCTCTGGCTGCAGGAGTCTGGTTTATGAATTGCAAACTAAACGTTTCAAAAGCACAGAGCTTTCATTTTAATTTCACATTTATTCTTGCCAGGAGAAAAGTACTTTTTTCAGGAAAGAGCAGTAACATCTTGTGCCTAAACTGCATGAATTTAATTGTTTGGAAGGTATTTTCATAGTACTTATCTTTCTAGCAACTCCTAGTGTTCTTTGGAAAGCTTCGCAAATGCAGAAGGGTATAAATTTACTCAGCAAAGTACCATAAACTCTCAACTACCCGACACAGTAAGGAAACGTGGCATTCAAATATTCACATTGAAAAGGTCACCCAACATCAATTATGCCTGATAAAAAGGATTAAAAAGTCACTCTATTGGCGATTTATGAACAAAAAAGTTTCTTAGAATTACAGCATCATAAAGTATACCTAATAAACCCCGGTGAACGCTGTTTAATCTTTGAGATGACTAAGGAGGGTAGTGAGGATCTGCACTGTAAACAGGATTTCTCTTAGCATTACAACAGCATGCCAATGAGCAGGGAATTCTAGTTGAAGACATGCCAGGTGACAGTTGACTGTATTATTTCTACTGAAGTAGAACTCAGCTTTTAAACAACTGGCTTTGGTGCCAGACAGCCTTGCACTTGGGCCTTGGCCTTCCACTTCCCAGCTGTGGGGTCCAGGGCAAGTTACGTAAGACCTCAAAGATCCTCTCCTCGGTGTAAAAACTCCTCCGCTGCAAGACTGGAGTCTCGCTCCAGCTCCGTCATGGAACTGGGGTGCAAAGTTTGACCTGGCCAGGGAAGGAACCACCCAAACTAACAATGTGAGGTTATTAGGACTGACAAGTTGCTCTCTGACAGATCTGAAATCTGGGGGTAACTGCCATAGAATTGTTTAAAATATCTGAGAAGAGGAAGGTCAGGGGGAGGCAAAGTGGGTGGGGGAAAGAAAATTAAAAAGAGGCCTTCATTACATAGAAACTATCCTTTCCATTCTATCAAAAAACAAAAAACTAGTCTCCCTGAAAATATAAAGGTTTGGAGCGCCCCCATGAGGTGGATTATCTGAATTTCATCTTTAGTACGGGTAGAAATAGACACAATAGTTTGAGAAAATACGTAGGATTTCAAAGAAAGCTGTTATATTCCTGTTGAGGTTTTGATTTCTCCTAGGAAATTCTAAGTTATCCACATCAGTGTCCTTAAATATTTTCAAAATGTATTTAATAATTCCGTTTAGTATTTTGAAATGCTTGGTGTTTAATTAAGCAATTCTGAGGTCACCACAACACCAAAGTCTATGAGATTTCCAAAGACGGGCAGGCCGCGAGCACACAGAAGAGCAGTCAGTTGTTACTGTGGGATGCTGAGCACTCGCTATGACTAATGACTGCCTGACTGCCGAGGTATTATTATTAGAGAATAGTGAGAGTTAATTTGTATCTTCTGTGCCCTACATATTTAGCACATAAATTTTGTAAGATGACTGATAATTACCTTAATGGAAGTTAGCAAACACATAGTTGTTAGTATTGTATTGTGTAACAATACTTAAGTTACCTTTCTAATATATGTGGTTTAGGTAACAATAAAAGGAATTTACACACCTTTGGCCTCATGTGCAGACTTCCTAATACTTAGTAC
>VMDR010001886.1:0-107884 GCA_007922815.1 Macrotus californicus | reverse complement strand
AGGAAGGAAGGAAGGAAGGAAGAGTAAGAGAGAGAAAGAAAGAAAGAAAAAAGAAAAGAAGGGATAAAGCTAATGAGGTGACAAACTGTTAATTAGTCAATCTCGGTGAAGGGCATACAAGTGTTCATTACACTGTTCTTTGATTATTTCTGTAGATTTAAAGACTTTCAAAATAAAGTTAATACAGAAAAACTTGAACACAGCTCGGGGCATGAATTTAGGGACCATTTGAGTAGCCCTTATCTGATCTTGCTGTGTGCTCTGGCCGGGCCAACTGCTCCCCCTTGATGGGGGGGTCCCTTCAGAGTCAGAGACGCACTGGGGTGTTAGAGGTGAACTTCCTTTCACTCTGGCCAGCGGCTGGGACAGGGACTTCGTTTGTAACTTGGGGATTTTGCTTGTTGTCTCTTTTGTGCAGTAATTCCATCAAGCTGGTGAATCTGCTCTCCATATTTATCAGCACGTGGCTGACTGCAGCCGGGTTCATCCACTTGGTAAGTGCCCTCGAAGGTGCTTTAGTTCTTGGCTCTCCCCGAGCAGGCCCCTCTCCGAGTCATTTTAGCACCTGAATTTCTTTCTTCCTGGTGAGAAACTTAAGGCCAGCTGTAGAATGTAGGAAAAGGAAAAGCAGCTGCACCATTGTCTGGGTTTCCAACCCTTTACCCCAAACTAGTTCCAAATGGTGAGTAATGTTCTCACTATTATTTTGCATTTTTTCAGCTCACCAGCAGTGCCCTGAAGCTTTGGTACGTTTTTATCCTGTGTGCAATACCCTCAATGAGCCACAAGATGGCAGTGCTTCCTCAGCAAACACACAAAAATGTCTTGGGGACGAGGTTGGGAGTTTGACCCACATTCTCTTCGTCAACAACAAATTCAGATCCCTGGATTTCTTTTTACTTCCCCCCTTCCAAAAAGCCACCTTTGATTCTCTGTCTGATGACTTGTCACGTTATTTTGTATCTCAAAAATGTTAATTCATTTAAATTAATGACTCTTTGAAAGGCTTATATTATGAAGTCAAGCTGTCCTCACCTCTTCAAGGCAGACTTTTTTCCTGCTTTTAGGGAGCACAGCCATTGTGGGGAGCCTGTTTGATACAAATACAAACTGTCACACCTGGAACGAACCCCATGTACCTCTGCAGCTTTGAGTAAAGGTGCCTTTCCCTGAGTGGCTCTCTGTATAAGGGGGGAGGCATGCATTTAGCGGCCCACCTCTTGGATTTACATCATTTTCATGCAGTGGGGCTCAGCCTGGTTGGACGCCCAGGCTCTCATGCAGTCACTAGATCTGATGGTTCCCCACCCACCTCTTTATGCTGATGGGATTTGTGGCTGAAATAGCCCTTGGATAGTCACCCTAATTCTGCCAAGTGCCTAAATCACAGATACGGAGGGGTTAGTCATTTTCAATAGGCCAGTGACCTCGCCTTCCTTCCTACTGTGTGAAGTACCTCCTGGTTCACCAGGACACCTCCATAGAAATGGCACGTCGAGGACAGGTGTCGATGTGTGGAAGAGGCCAGCTCCTGGCAACTTGCCGCAGCAGTGGAGTTGGAGGTCTGGGGCCTGCCCCTGTACCGGCCGTGCCGACGGGTCACAGGCATTGCTCATGGAGATCCAGCCCCGTCCCTCTCAGTCTCCTCAGGAAATCTAACTAACAGCCCACTAACTCTATTCATTGACATACCTCTCTCGCCTGCCTCTCTGTTTTGTTTATCAAATATGATAAAAGGACTGAAAGCAGAGATGGACAGACTACAGCCCTGGGGCCACAGGTCTCCAAAGGTGACCATGCTTCCTCAGTTCCGGTGTTGCTTCTGGCTGATCTCACCTACAAGTGCAGGGTTGAGTTGTCCCTATAGAGAGCAGACATTGCATAGCCCGCAAAGTGGAAAACATTTGCTGTCTGGCCCTTTACAGGAAAGGCTTGCTAGCCCTGGGTCTAAAGTGGTGTGCAAAAGCAAATTGTTCTCATGAGCTCGCTTTCCGTGCCCTGGGGACATTCCTGCAGTGTGCAGGGCAGAGCCATTGCTGACATTCTGCAAAGCAGGGAGAGCAGAGGCAGACTCCAAGAGATGCTCTTTGGGATTTGGGCATAAGATCTGGAGGAGCGAGGCCCCTGGCCGAGTAATGAAAGGAGGAGGCCCCCTGTGGGGAGGTGTCTAGAATTTCCCTGGGAACGTGTGAGCAGGCCCTCTGGGACTGAGCAGGAGCTCACTGAGAAAGGTCAGGCCAGGGCTCTCTGGCTCTTTCCTTGATGGGAAGGCCATGAAATGTGGCCAGAGCAATGCCCGAAAATTCAGCTGACTTCTCATCTTTAGCAAGGAGAAGGAAGGTGGACTAGGGATATCGACTTCTGTTCCTCTCCTTCTTAGCCCCGGTCGGCAAGGAAGGCACGACTGTGTTGCTGCCATTCTGCTTCTCTGTTACCCGCTCAGCCGTCACTTGCAGAAGTTGGCCCAGGGCAGAAAACACCTTGTGTGGAGGGGGCTGCACCTCCAGAATCATCCTGCTGGAGCTTTTCCTGGTGTTCCTGGTTTGTCATGTATATACAGTATAACATTTTCTTTTCCCTCCATGTCCCTTTGCTTTAGGTGGAGAATTCAGGGGACCCATGGGAAAATTTCCAAAACAACCAGGCCCTTACATACTGGGAATGTGTCTACTTACTCATGGTTACCATGTCCACGGTTGGCTATGGGGATGTTTATGCAAAAACCACACTCGGACGCCTCTTCATGGTCTTCTTCATCCTCGGGGGACTGGTAAAAACTCTTTATTATGGTGTTAATTTTTATGGTGATTAATATTTTCTGTTATCCATTTCCTTGAAGCTTTGTATTTTGGTACTGTGTTTCCACATTAGAAGTGAGTGACCGCCTTAGTGTTAAACCTACTAAGTAGGTCCGAGCGTGAGGGTGACTTTTCTGCATATTTCTTTGGTGTATTAAACTTGTTTCCCAGACACCCAGGCATGTTGCCCTTGTCAGGGACAGCCATTCAGCCGGGAGCAAACCTAACTGTCTTAAGAAAGTGATGCTCACTTATTAAGTGAGGGTGTCTGTCCCTTCGTAATGCCGTTCAGCATCTGACATTCCGCAAGGACAGCCGCTGTCACCTGGCCCTGGTGGATGCTGTCGATCCTCTGTAGACAGTTTGCGGTTTCAAGAGCTCCCCTGCCCACTCACGGTCCTCCCCAAACTTCCAACAAACACTGTGGCTGGGGCCTGCCCTGAAGAGTGGGGTCTCTGCATCGCAGATGGAGAGACCCACTGGTCCTGCCCAGGTGGACGTCACCACGTGAGTTGTGTGTTGGCTTTACAAACAGCCAACTCATCCTATTACGTGGGATACCGGGGATATTTTTCCTCCCCCTGTGTAAGTCAGCAGGTTTTGCTCTTTGCTTTTCTGCTGTATGCAGATCATGATGGTCGGTGATGATGTAATTTTCAAGGGGGACTTCTGGCAACCCATGGGCGGTGGCTGCATTTTGTCTTTCAAAACAACGCACTTTAAGTTTAGATTTTTGCTTTGTATGAGGTAAGTGATTAAAATGCTGCTTCACACATAGCTTTACACAGCACGCACATTTACATGGTGCATACACACCTGTCTGTCCTGTATGCATATGACGTATACATTTTAGAATGTATATGAATGTACATGTGCGTGTGTGCATCAGCCCGCGTGACCCCGCAGCACCTGCGAGGGCCCTGTTGACCGGGAGACCCGTGCAGCTGGCCACAAGCACAGTGTTTGCTGGACAAAACATGGCAGACTCGTGTCTCTCCTTGCTGTCCTTTCCTCCCGTGTCACTCCCTGAGTTTATCTTGTCTGCATGTTAGTGACAGTTTTTAAATGGAAACGTTTGTGTTTTTTAATCCTCCTTTAGTATTTATTGTCTTCGATCACTCAGAGAGGCATCGACTCCCCTTTGAATTTTACCTGGAAAGAAAGACCTCTCCTTGCTGTAGTTCGTGGGTGCGAGCCTGTGGGTGCGTAGCTTCCCCAGCACGTGCTCCCTTTACTTCCTTCTCTTCAGGAAGAAGAGCTAGATGTCAGCTTATTTATTCCTGTCTCCTTCGTATTTTTCTCAATTGTGATTTTTTTTTTTTAGCTATCTAGGTTGGCTAATGTTAGTTTTGTCCTGTGTATTTTCAGGAGCTTGCCCTTTTTGTGTTTTTTAAAAAAATAATCCAAAATATCAGTATATACCTTCACCGTTCTAACCCTTTTGTGTTTTCAGATCTTAGTGTCCCCCCTTCTGAAAAGGTCACCCCCTTCTTTGGCCTGTCTTTTTAGTCTCTCTTCTGTCTCCTATCTTTTCCTCAGGCCATGTTTGCCAGCTACGTCCCTGAAATCATAGAGTTGATAGGAAACCGCAAGAAATACGGGGGCTCCTATAGTGCGGTTAGTGGAAGAAAGTAAGTATGTCCAGAGGTTTTGCTGCCTCCGCTGCGGTAGAATCCTCTCTGCATGCCATTTTTTTTTTTGGCTCTTGTTTCTTTGTTTCATGCATGTAGGCAATGTTTGCCCGCTACGTGCCCGAAATTGCTGCTCTCATCCTGAATCGGAATAAATTCGGCGGGACTTTTAACAAACATGGAGGCAGAAAGTAAGTCAGTTGCATCAGAAAAGATGTGGTTGAGTGACTTCCGAGAGTGCCCGTGGCGGTGGCACCTGAATCCTGCCCTTCTCCTACCCCACCTGGGTGCTTCTGTGAGGGAAGGGCCACGTTCTGTGTGGGGTGTGATGTCAGAGGTTACCCAGGTTGTCACACTGGGGCCAACTACCTAGCTCCGTTCTCATTCACAACTTCCTTCCCTACTCGTCTTTCCAAGAGACATGGATTTATCCAGGAAGGGGTCCATTTGTAACTGGGCCCGTATTTTCTGTCCTGATCCCTAACAGGTAAACCAAGCTCATTCATTCTCTACGCCCACTGGCTTGGTGGTTCCACTCTGGTCCCTCACACTAAGATGATGCCAGCCTATGGGGGTGTTTGTGCAGCAAATAACATGAGATCATACTCCAGCAAGGGAGAACAAGATCAAGGTCACCTTGCCTACTGTAAGGTGTGTGGCCACCAGGGAACTAGTTCTCTTTAGCCAGAGGCACAGGGCTCATCCTCAGAGGGATCCATTACTCAGCTGAAATTTCTTCTGGGCAATAAATAATATGTTTACGGCATGTCAGGGCACTGCGTGCTGTGACTGATGAGTCTTTTGTTTGGCTTCCCAGGCACAAATGCTTTCCACGTGGGGTCTCTTTCAATTTGTGCTCAGATCCCTTAATCAGTATCAACATCAGTATGTGGGTCCATTGTCAACCAGAGGCTCAACTCCTGAGCACAGGGCAGGACCTCGCCACCCTGTCCCCTGCCGGCCACCATCTCTCCAGGAGAATGTCGGGCTGGCAGCAACCTTTCTTCACTATTTTTTAAAAATGTTTTTCTTGGGCACACAGCTTTGTCTCTGAGGCTTTGTTTTTGAGTCTTTGTTTTTATTTTAACATCTCCAGAGCAAGATGCACCCTTCTTTATTGTGCACCTCAGGAGATGTGTACCCCTGTGCATGCCCAGACCTAGATGCAGGATGTTTTCCTCACTCTTACCCCTTCCCTGTTATAGAAGCTCCTGCATTGGGACAAGTTTTGTTTTTTGCTCTTTTTTCATTCCTTTTCAGGTCAACTCTGAAAAAACCTGTTTTGTTTTTTAAGAGAAAATCGCCCCCCGTGGCACGGCACCCCCTCCGTCATCACTCCCCGTTGCCCGGCTGCCACTTTCGGGAGCTAGTCCCTCTCCTGTGGTGACCCCAGCATGTCCTGCGCTCAGGTGTCTCGGCCTCCCTCCAGAAAAGGAGGAGGCGGGGAAAAGGGCTCATTTTCTTGAACGACCCACAGGACACCCGTTCCCTTCCAAAGGAACAAAGGACAGTGGGGGAGAGGAAGCCAGTTGGCGGCTTTTCTGTGGAGGCAGCACATCGCTGTGCCTCCCCTCTAATGCAGCCCTCCTCTTCCTATTATCGTAACTGCCCTGGATGAGATGAGAACCAAGCTGTTCTGGTTTCTGGGCCACTGGTTGGATCCAAAAGGCCAAACACGCCTAAAGATTCCCAGTGGTCGTTTGTTCCACGCCAGGAGGAAATCAGCTTCTCTTTTCGTTTTGCCTCGAAGGTGTGCACAGGTTGCCATAAAGCAGAAGGCGTTCCGTGGCCTGGCGCTCTCTGTAGCCTCCCCACCCCACTGTCCCTGCCAGCTTTTCCAATCACTGCCCCCAAAGGAGTCAGTAAAATCAATTGCCCCAAAGTCTTTGTTGAAATTTTTTCTGGACTCTCACTCCAGGTAATTCCCCCCGCCGTATAGCTTCCCAAGCCCAATGTGGGTGGGCCTGGCAGGCAGCTTTGGTTAACGAGTGACCCAGACCAGGCCCTCAGACCAGTGCTCACTCACCGGCCTGGTCTGATGGGTCATTTTCAGCCGTGGCATTTCCACTGAGACCCCTGCGAGGTGACGACTTCAGATCACAGACTCCCCGCAGCCTTTGTTCTGCCTCCACCGCCATAATCTTTTATCACTGCCGTTAGCCTGGTTTCCCCCCACTCCCCTTCTCTTTTTTCCTATTCCCTTTATGAAAATGCGCACTTTGCTTTTAATGTTCTCCTTGGGTCTCCAGTGTTCCCCCAACCCCGCGGACAAAGAGCAGGTCTGTCACCAGCACTGGGACTGTTCGCTTTACTTTGCGCATTGTTTCCTGGTTCAAAAGCTAATTACTAAGTAGTTTAAAGAAGCCCTTTGGTCACTTAGATCTTTCATCAGAAAATATAAGCTTGGGAAAGGAGCGGTAATAAAGGGCCATTAGCACCCTTTGTTTGATGTTGTTTTTCCAGTCAGTAGAACAAGATTGATGAAATGTTATGTTTGGCCAAAATTTGAGTTTTCATTTGGAATTCAGCGTTGAGAGAATGGGCTGTCAGAATCAATAAGTTTTCTTGCGCTGGGGATATGGGCATGTGGTAGTAATTAGCAATATAAGGTCTTTAGTTGAGCAACCAAGCATGGGTTCTGGCAGCAAACATAATGAGAAACTACAGTTGTTCTATTTCTAACGTCAAAAAGTTTCCAGATAAAATTAAATGCATTTGCAAGAGGAAAGCAGCTAAACTTTGTTGAAAGACAGAGTTCAGACTCCTAAAATAGCGTGCTTCACCCCATGTTTTTGTGTATGCACAAATATATGTGCTGTATTCCTGCACACACTTACATGTACGCTGCTCCCTAGGAGTTAATCAAGTGAGTGCCTGGAAAGTAATTAAAACATATACATTGTTAAAGGATTTGTTTATGTTTGCATATTTTACTCAGGAATAATCTCCCTAAAAATGCATTAACTTGTCAGAGAACTCAAGGTAACTCACAATCCAAAGCTACGGAGACACGCAACTTTGAAATCCAAAGATTATTTAGAGTAAAAGAAAATTAGGCAGAGGAGCTCGGGGGTTTGTTTATGCAGCACCCAATTTTAGGGTACCGGAGAATATGAAGATTTCATTGGCACCTCATTTCCGGTGCATGTTTGGCGTAATGTAAACGCTTCACATAGATAGCATCCCCAGAACGTCTTTTCCACCAGCACGGTGTCAAGGGCGTACGTGGCTTACTCCAACGTTCTCATCAGTATTCCGCACCTGACCTCCCACAGGACATCAGAGCCAGCAGTGGGTGTGGGGGGCTTGGGTCTGCGTGTCAGCTTTTCTCTAGTTTATCTTGTTACGATGTATTGGGCCTCCTAAGAACAGGGACTTGCGTATCGACAACCAAGCGTTCCAGGAGTGGCCGAGGAAGGAAGTCTTTCCAAGTTGGAGGTCTTGGGGACAATTAACCCCTTGGGCTGAGTCCCCAAATTTTATTCAGAAGAGTAGTCCGCCTACTGCCCAGCCTTCCTCCTGAGGCCACTGCCTCCTCCTTTTTGCTTTCATGTAATGTCAAAGCTGCTCGGAGGTGGGGGAGCGCAGGGGTGAGGCTCCCATGGCCTTTGGGACCTCAGCTTGCTCCCCTCCCTCCCACAGCTCCTGCCGTTTTCCCCAGAGGTTTCCTCTCTGTGTGTGACTCAGCCCACTCCTGGTTAATTTATGAGAACTGACAGATCATGGTCCGAGGTCACATGGCCAAGGGCCATGGAAAATAATCGGCCACAGAGAAGAATCCATCTGCTCAAACCTGCTTATTAGAGGAGGCCTTCTCTTTCCCATGCTGGGCTTCTGGGCCCCAACTGGGGCAATCTTAGGCCAGGTGTTTGGGACAGAGGAGAATGGGTTGGGTTTGGATTATTCTACTGATTCCCGGTAGCCAAGTACTGAGAAGACACACGGAAAGAGGACTGATTAACAGGGACAAGGAGCAGGCAGAAGGGAACAGGAAAGTGAATGTAATTTACTTGGAGGAAATGTCCCAGTAGGATGAGAAAGCTGAGTCTCCCTTGTGGTTGGGGGAGTAGTTGTCACGTACTAACCAGGTCTAGCTCCAATTCATGAAAGCTGTCTATGAACCTTAAAGGCTAATGGCCTCTCTTAGGACATTTGCTCATATACTTCTGGAAGTGAGAATGTGAATCAGTACAGCACAAGGCCCTAGGGCCGCCTTCTAAGACAATAATAACAACTACAGACACTTGCACCTTTCTTTATTTTCACAGCAATCTGTGAGGAAGGTATTATTATCATCTCCATTTGCAATGGGTGAGGAAACTGAGGAACAGAGAGGTTAAGTGACTCGCCTGGCGTCACACGGCTAGTGAGGGGTAGACCTGGGATTTGACTGGGGCAGCATGTTCCACTGGGTCATGTTAATTCTCCAGATCATCTCTTGGGACCCTGGTGATCTCAGTGATCTTGTCATTGTCTATTTTCTCCACCTCTGTCCTTAAGTGAGGCCAGGACACTGCACGTGATGGAGAGGAAGGAATGCTTGAGTATCACTTGGGGTCTGTCACCTCTTACTGATCATTTATTACGTCTAAGGGTCCTGGCCCCAGGGTCCAGGACAAAAAGTTGGAGAGAGGATGAAACAGTTTTTATTTTGGGTTTTTTCTCATTTGGTCAGACAAAAAATGTATTTAGCTCTTGAACACTTCTAACAATGAGAGGCTTCCAAGGATGGACGGACAGATCATTGATCAAATTGAGATCAGTGTGTTATTTGTGGATTTCAACACTATCAGCCCCTTCGCTGGCTCCATCCTTCCTGGGGAGTTCATTTTCTAGGTTACGGCCATGGTGGATTGTAGTGATCTGCCAGATTTGGGCTCCCTCCTGGGGCAGGCCTACCTGCATTTTGCCTTAAGGAGAGCCTTCTTGGCCCTGGTGGACATATCCACCTGTTCCTTTCAGTTCCCTGGTTGGTCTGCAGCATTGCTTAGAGCATGTCTCAGGCTGTGGTTTCTTAACTTTCAGTGAGAACTAGACTAGCAGGAGCTCCTCCCAGAACATCCTCTGCGAGGCACACTTTCTAGGTTTACTTCAGAACTTTGAGTAGGGGTACTAACCCTCAGGAGGCCACATCCTTCTGCAGGGAGTGAGGGCAGTCCACCTTCAACCTCAGGTGTGCGCTCAGGGTTGGAAGGACCCCCAGAGCCATAGAGGTGAGCGGAATCTATCGTGCGTGTCCATTTAAAAATAAAAACAGTGCTTTTTTAATGTCCTTCCATGTAAGTGCCTATGTTTTGAAGAGTATTCAGTAATTTGGAACAAAATGTCAAGAACTAAGAACTACCAGAGCACAGGTAGTTACCTGCCTCACTGTCTAGTCCTGTTATTATCTCCACTGGTCCATTCATTCAGTGCAGGATGCTCACTGAGTACCTCTGCGCCCGGCACCGTGCTGGGTCGTGTTGGGTGCCAGGGATGCAGCGGTTCCCTGGGATGAGCAAGCTACCCATGGACCCTGTCCTCGTGGAGGTTGCAGTCTCCAGGTGGTCGCAGGCAATGAGCCAGGGGTGGTGGAAGAAGTGACCAGGCATAAATTTTAATATGTGCAGCAAAAACAGAGACAAAACGAAAGATTCTGTTATAGAGCAAAATGGATTATTTACCTTCACATAGTGGTCCGGGGAGGTGACACCTTGAAGATGTGACAGCCTGTTCAGTGACTACTTAACCCAGTTTTCGTTACCCCCAAAAGAAGTTAACACTCTTGGTTTTAAAAGTCATGTTTTGTGAACCCCTCTTGACACCATCAGTCTTGTCTCCTACCTCCGTGAGACTGAGTCCTGAAATCTTTCTCCCTGGGGCTCTGGGTTGCTCTTCCACCAGCCCACCAGGTGAGGCATCCACATACCTTCCCTGGTTCTTTATTTGACTCTTTCTTTCCTCTTATCAGAAACATGCTTGTCGTCTCCCTCTGCGCCCTCGATCATTTCTAATTATACTTCTTAGTCCCTCCTTCGTGGCTACCTTGTGTCAACATGAAATGCCACGTCACTTTCTTCACCACACTCAGGTTTTGCCCTATCCTGGTTCTGGACCTTTTTTTTTTTTTTTTTCCCAAAGAATTGGGCTTTTACATGATCTGTGGCAGAACAGGGATTATTTCTTTACAAACACTCATTTAACCTGCCCCTGCTAGGGCCCCCACCTAAAGGAGAACTAACGCAGGTTATGCCTTCACCCTCGTCCATCCCCCAGGTATCTGTTGAGTGCTTACGACACGCCAGGCACTGGGCGATGTGTTTCTGCCCACCCACAAAACTCCAAATGCGCCACACTGACCGTGAGCTGCACATTACGTGTCGTTTGACCACCAGTGTGGTTGGGGAGTTCAGACTTGGAGCTTATTTAAGCTTCCCCTGTCGGTTCCCGGAGGTGACACTCTCCCCACATTTCCATCGGAGGTGACACTCTCCCCACATTTCCATCACTGCTGTTCCCGAGAACCCCTGGCCCCAGCGCTTGGGAACAGGATGCAGGTTACTCCACGGGGTGTTGTCTTATGCCAAGTATCTCGGGCCTTCCCTTCCTTTCCTGTCTCCGTGGAGCGTGGGCAACACTCACTCTTGCTTCTCCACAGTCTGCGTCGGGGGCTGCTCTTGGGAGTGTTGCTCCCTACAAGATGTCATTTGTGATTTCTATTTCCCAGACATCGTTCTGGTTGAAAGGTGACTGAAGCTTTGCATTGTACCCGAACTCCCATTCCTTGACTCCCATCCCTTGATGACTAAGCCATTCAGCCCTCTCCTTGCAACGCCCACGCGAGCCCCAGCCTGAACTCCCCAGCAATGTCTTCAGATTCCTAGTTTTTAAAACCATAAATTAGCAAATCATCAGCATATCACTGGCAAGGATCATCTGGTAGCCATTCGAGTCAAAAGGAAACACAGGCCCCAATAACCGATCTTCACAAAGATATGAAGAACTGTAGACAGACAGATACAGTAAATAGGAAGACAAACAGATAATTCAAGTTGACAGGCCATCATGGACTGATTAGGCATTCTGCTTTGATTAACATTAAACTTTTAGGGAAGGTAAAAAATGAGATTGCCCTCATACTTTGGAACAATGACCCCTTGACTACTTCTGAAATTCAGTACCGAGGAACAGATACCAAAAGCAAGTGTCAATTAGATGCTGGCTCATATAATGTAATATGCCAGATATTTCCTTCCGATGAGAGGGGTCTCAGTGGGTGTGGATGTGGGCGCTTCTTTCTTTGCATCTGCTTTAGATTCTTACAAGCCACATCTTCAGTCCCTTTCAAACTTGACGCTCTATTTAAAGAAACTTGGTTGCATATTAAATCAATTTCCTGATAATACTAATGGAATGAAAGCCCCCCCACCCCAACACTTTCCTGCTGTCTCTCTTCCCTTCCACACACTTATCAAAATGTTCCCGCTATTGTTCTGCAAACAAGAATAGAAATGTAGGTAGGAGATGAACTATGTGCCAAAAACAATAAAAAAAAAATCATATTCAAGCCTAGATTTTGCTCTCAAATTTTCTTTCTTCCATTAAAAGAATTCTGAATATGACTTTTCTAATTATGCTCCTCGAAGATTCTTTCTCTTCAACCTCACATTTGATTGGACGAATCCTTGCTGGGTAGATTTCAGATCTAGAGAAGGAATGAAACCCTCCGACTGAGTTGCAGCGTTTCCCGTCTCTGGCTATGCCATTCATTCTGATGGAAGTCGTTCCAGAGCTGCACTAAGTAGTTCTTAGTGCAAGAGATTTGGGGTTCATCCCACAGCTGCTGCCATCATACCCTGAAAATGAACCAGGAAACTTTCTAACTGGCCAAGCCCAGTGTCTCTGTTTATTAAAAATCTATAGGGGCTAATGCAAAGTGAAACTCATGGAAACCTGATTGTGTGACTCTCAGGATCCAGCCCCCTCGTCTAGCACTGGTGCCACATAACGGTAATGGCCTGTTGCCGTCCCCAGAACCGTAGGGACTGCTCCAAATGTGAGTACCAATTGTCAGTAAAAGCAATCTGATATCCCCTCCGTATACCTTCCCAATAAGGGGACGTGGAGGCAATTCAGAGATACATGCACACCATCTCTGTGAGAGGTGTTATGACCTTGACCGCTGACCACAAAGGCCAATCAATGTCAGCCAGCACATAGAGCAAATTTGGAAAAGCTCTCATTCAACGTATTTGCTCAACTAAAAGTTATTTGAGTCCCTGCCATGTTCCAGGCACTGTGCTATCTATGCATTGTGTTTAAAAGGGTGAGCTAGAAGGTGGGGTTCTTGCTATCCTGGAGTGTATCTGAGACCTTGACCAATCAGAATCATTCAAGAAGCCTGTGGCAGCTAAACAGAAGCTTGGTTATGTAGGAGCATCACTGCAGTGAAATGCTTTTTTGGTAAGAATTTTATTCAATAAAACTGTGAAGGTATAAAGCAACATGAAGGCTGCAAGCATTTTAGAAGGGTACTCCTGAAAGCATTTGATAATCCCCATTGTTAAATGTACCCATTGGAGTAGTATAGGGCAAAGGTAACAGCAGGTGATTTGTGCCCCAAAAACCTGTGGGTCTAATGATGGACTCAGTGAAAGAGGGGTGCAGAGAAATTTGGGAGGGTGGGGAGCTGCCGTTGCTACCCTGAGTTCCGCTCCATTCCAGACCTTCCCCCTGGGGAGTCTCAGGCCTCACCAAGCCCTGGAAGCTGTGGACAGCCCCCAGTTCTCCTGTGCGCAGCTGTGGCTGAGGGCCTCTGGGGCCTAGGCAAGTGTGTTGCCTCTACTCAGCCTGGCGGGCTAGCAGAGTATGCTGCCTGGGGCCACACCTGTGGGTGTCGCTGGGGAACCAGGCCAAGAGGTGTCAACTTGATTGTCATTATGGGAGGGTCAATTCCAAGGGCATATGCTCTAGGCCCTCAGGCACAGTTTAGCAGGGGTGTTAGGGAGGGCTTGATTTGCAAATCCAGGCTGGCATGCTTCCCCCTCCAAGGCAAAATTGAGAACCATTTCTTTGCTTGGACCCATTCGCTCTCCGTTTCACCTTCACCAAAGGGGTAGCTGACTTTTGCCTTAATCTTCTCTTTTCTTGGTCCCTCCTGTTCAGGAACAGCATTAGCAAGTGGAGAGAGACATATCTGCTTTGATCTTAGTAGAGGAAGGTACTCTTCAGTGCCTTGATCCTTCTGTGAGAGCAGAGAACCGTCTAGGACTGGAAGAGTCCGGTGAAGGGAAGACTTAAATATGGCCAGAGACTGCTAAGTCTGCAGCAGTGGGAAAATGAAATGCAAAATGAGTGAGGGGATGGGGAGAGAGACAAGGAAGAACCAGCGCAAATTGTGCGAGTTGGGCAGTTACGGCATTGCGTACTTAAGGCTGTGTATTCCTCTTCCAGGAAGGCAGGACAGGAGCAGAGAGAAAGAAACCAAAGTGGTGGTGGTAACGTTTGCATCCTGGGTTATTGTGAGAATTGAATGAACACTAACGGCAAACAAATCTACCAGTGAGGGCAGTTTGGTTACAGGCAACAGAAACTGATTCTTGCTGACTTAAGCAGAAGAGGATTTCTTTTATTTTTTATTTTTTGAAGGTTAGAGTACCTTATGGAATAAGGGAAAGCTGAAGAGCCAGATCCCAGAAGGGACAGAGATGACCCTGAGAAAGCAGCCCTGGGATCTGCCAGGAGGAACACAAGGTCTGGCCATCAGGATGACTCAGCCCTGAGGGTGCACTTAGTGTCATTCCTTTCAAGATTGAACAGCACCACTGATTGGCTGAGCTTGGGCAGGGAGCTTTGATTAAAGGGCCCAGAACTGCACCTGGTTGGGGAGGCATGCTTCTCCAAACTAAAAATGAGGGGCTGTTGACAAGGGGGAGGGTACATGCTACACAGCCAATGTCTCCTACGCTGAAGTTCCCAGAATTTAGTTTTGAGACTTAAACCGAAGCGCCTTTTGGGCAACCAGCTACAGAAGATGTGGGATTATTCCTTGTACACAGTCTGATCACGGAGGTGCAGACACAGATCCCGCTGGGGGCCTTCAGGTCCTGCCCATCTGCATGTGGTAAGATGCACCCCCTTCATGCAGAAGGTTCTGATCTGGTCAGGACACCTCAGTGTTTTGCACTGGGGCTACCAGTAGTCTGTCTTCTGACCTTGGGACTGTTTTCCAGAGATGCCTTTGCCACACTGTTGGGTCTATTTGCTCAACCTTCTGCCCCCAGTTAGCAAAATAGCCAGTCCCCTCCAGAAGAACTCTGCTGACAGCTGGATCAGATGATTACCTCATCCTCCCCCTCTCTAGGAGGGAGGGAACATTTCTTCCTTTGTGATCAGCAAGCACTGCCATGGGTGTGGCCCTAGGTAGGAAATGGTCTTATCTTCCAACCTCCTTGGGGCTTTTTTTGTTTTTGTTGTTGTTGTTTGCTTGCTTTTTTAAAATTAGTTTTAACCGGAAATGGTTAACACAGGGTTTGGGATGATGTTTTGATTTCGTTTTGGTCCTTTTGACATGTGCTGTTCTCTCATAAACTTGAAATGTGGTGGTGGATCTGAGGCGGCAAGTCACTCAGTGCTCTGAAAGGCTTACAGTTAACTGTTAAGTTTCTTCTATGCTTCCTGTGGCAGAGGGTGCCCCAGCCAGTTCCGCTCCACCAACCAGCCCATCGGTCAACAGATAGTTCTTGAAAGCCCAGCCAGTTTTGGAGTCCAGGATAGGGCCCACCCGCCTGGATTTACCTTCGTTTACAGAAGATGATCTGCACGTGGAGGTCCTTTGGGGCCGTCCTTTGGGACAGGCAGTTGGCACAGAAGGACGCGGGAAGGCAGGAGTTGGTGTGCCCTTCTTCCTTGTGGGCAGTACTTTGAGTACTGACCTCTGTGTGATGTGGGTTGTGGGGTCTCTGGCTACCCCACCCTGCTTTCCACATGATAAAACACTGCTGAATTTTTTTGACAAGTCCTTAAAATGCATTCCCATCAAGTCAGCAGCTACCAATGGTGGGAGGCACTGGGGGGAGGCGGGACGAGGAAAGCATGATTACAAGGCTCAGCAGAAAGACAAGAGACTCTAGCATATGTATTTGATATAAATATTATAGTTTTACAGAGACATCGAGATCAATATATGCCACATTTCATCTACCTCTTTGACAAAGTGAGCACAATGTATTCAGGAAAAGCTGTATAGGATTTTCAATTTACTCTGTATGATTTATTGTGACAGGGTAGCTGTGGGTTTTTGAAGTTCTTTATACTTGTTCCAGTAAAAATGGATATAGTATCTTTAAAAATAAACAGCCCAGAGCTGTGCATTTTACATTGTCTTCCTAGAGTGAGGCTCTGCTAAAGAGAGATGTAAGACCCCCCTGCCCTTGTGAGACCTGATGCAGCCGGGTTCACCTCTCTCCTCGGTCTTTAGCATTTTGTGGGGTGCAGGAGGGGGCAGCTGTGGGGAGCATGAACAGGTAACTGAATTAAGAAGCTGTTGCACAGGTCTAGACAAGATAGGCCAATGGCATGAACTGAGGTGGGGCCAGAGAGCTGGAGCCCTGTGGAAGGGTTCATCAGTGTCTGTGGCGCAGCCCAGTCAGTCTGGGCCTCTTCATTTTATAGTGACTGGTCCCTGGTTGTACAGGACGGGAGCTCCTTGCAGCACACCAATTGCTTCCTCTGTTTAGAAGGCATCAAACCGCGGTGGTAGGTCTGCTCTTGCTCTGGCATTCACTTGGCACCGACTCTCTGGACCTCAGTTTCCACCTCAGAATGATGCAGGGACTAGACTCTACACTCGCCCAGGGCAATTCTGACACAGAGATACATGGAGAACGCGCAAGGGAGCTCATCACTGTCACAGTCCCTTTTCCAAAGGCTGCTGGCTCTGCAACACTACCCGAGTCTTTCTAAAAGTGTGTAGATTTTTGGTCTCATTGAACTAAGCTCAGTCTCAGTGGCTCTGGGTGATTCATTCCCTAGAACTTTGAGAAGCTTTGTCTGGGGGCCCCCTCTCTGTCCTCTTCTCCTGCCTCCAGCCCCAAGTCAGTTCTTCTAAGCTGCCCATTCTGAAAGGCACCAGTGGCACTGAGCTCTAAGACTGGGGTTCCTGCTCCGCAGGGGCATTCCAGCTTCCTGCCCCGTTTCCATGAAGGGAGGAGAGTGATTGTGGACGATGTGTGGGACTTCATTCTGGAGATGAAGATGCTTAATAACACCAGTATGTAATTAGCGAAGAGGCACTCGTGAAATAAGCAATAGCTCATTTTCTGGTGAGCCCTGACAGCGTTCATAATAGTCAAGCGTTGTTCCTGTTTTGATTAAGTCACACTCCACCTCTTGATGCCATGCTTGCGCCCTGACCCACTGGTGTCACCCACCTCTAGTTCAACTGTGCCCGTGTTTAGGGGGCCCTTACCCCAAGCCAGCCGTGCTTGTTTCCACTGGATGAGTAAGTCCCTTCCACAAAATCCATCTGCTACTATTTTTTAATTTCACATGCTTGCTCGTGCATCTGAGATGGATCTTTTAATCCTAGACATTAACATTAGTTTGTCCCAAGAAAGATTTGTTCACAGAACTAAAAGCTTTAAAAACCAAAAAGTACATCTGGTGACAAATGGTTATTGATTTAGGTTGGTTGGCCATCTTCACAGACCAGGTGGCCAGGCCCACCGGAAATCAGTCACGATCGCCAGTGGTCTAAAAATGTTCAAATCTAGAGCTGCAGACGGAGGCAGCATTTGCTACCTTTGAGTGTAACGTTCCCAGATGTTCTCCGTGGTCAACAAACCATCTAGATTTCTGTCGCCCTTGGGTCCTTGGGCTGCTGAGGAAGCGCTGAGCTAGACGTAGCCGATAATATCTATAATGGACACTCGCGTCACTTTGTGGCCCCGGGTTCGCCCAGTTGTGTGGCTTAAGTTGAAAGTTGGTTTAGGGTTTTGGCTGTCACTCAGCTCTTACTGCCTTGAGCCTTCTGGCCTGGCTGACCAGGTGCCACCAGAAGCTAGTGATACTGCATCTCTGTGATGCTTTAAGTGAGGTTTATCTCTGTGCACTCCAGTCCCCACACTAAGCCTCTCTCCAGGCCTAGGGAGGAACGCTCAGACACCCCCTCCACCATGTGTTCAGGAGGATCTCCTGCTGGTCCAGCCCTGCCTGTCTTGAGGGAGCAGAAGCTGAAGTACTGAAGCCTGTGCCCTATCTACGTCATCTCTTTCTTCTTAGTGAGAATGAGAGTCAGAGACCTGGGTCACGTCCTGGGAGAGTCACTTTTACTTGCTGTGAGATCCCAGGCATATCACCGAAGGAAATTGAGGTTCAGAGAGGTTATCAGAAAAGAGGCAGGTAATAGAACACAGGGTTGTCTGAGGATTAGGTGAGATTATATGGGACACACAGCATTTTATATCTGCCACCTCCTGATTTACAGGTATCACACAAATCCTACCATTTAAGGCTAACCATGAGCCAGACCCTTTACTCGGCCCGTCACATGTATTGCCTGTTCAGATAAATCCTCCAGCCTGTCCAAGATTCTGACTCCATAATTAAAAAATGCAGAATTGGTGTCCTGCCTAAGACCGTGGAGTGATTTAGCACCTGAGCTGCGCCATCACTGGGCCATCTCGGTAGAGTCTCTCCCGGTAGATTTGTAGGTGTCACACAACCTGACAGAGATCATTTTGGACGAGGATCTTTTTGACATTCTTCAAATCTCACGCCGCTAACAGCCATCACTCTGCTCCTGAGGACAACCCACCGTGCTGTAGGTCTCAGAGCATTTTCAATTGTATTTTCAGTTGTTGAAGATACAGGACCCTTGGTGTCTCTTCTCCCCACAATAACACCCTTCCCAAAACTACTGCCTCTGGAACTTTCAATTCCTGAAAACATTTCTGAGAAATAAAAGTTCCCTCTTTCACCATCCTTCCCTCGCACTCCTACAAGGCCCTGGGTGGGTCCTCAGACGTGGGCTGGTGGGAGCAGACCTTCTAATGCACATGCTGAGTTAGAAGGGCGGCCTCTCCCCATCCATCAATTCTAACTGCATTCAAACATTTTCAATATGTGGGCTCCTTGATAACTTTCACTGTATGGAAAACAAAATAGAGGGAAATGATTATTGGCACAAGAGGGGGAAGCCGTAAATCTCCAAATCAGATATAGGACAGATTGGAACAATATGGGTTCCCCAAGGTTGCCATGATAATGCGTCTAATAACTCTCCTCGGGCAAAGAGGCAATCTGCTTTCAATCAATCTCGCTTTTTCTGAGCAGAAATACCAATTATGTTGAAGGAAGATTTTTTTCCCTCCCTTTTTGATAAAGACTGATCTCTACCCCAGAAATCATGCTGTAGCTAAAAGATATATATTTTAAATTGTCTAGAATGGTATTGGACAGCTAACACCAAATGAGAAAAGTCAATTTTTTTTTCTCTTCTCTTCTGCCAGCATTTGTCTGCTTCTTAAGAGAAGTGAAAGCTAATTAAAGGCTTAAGGGATAATATTGATTGCATTGGAATATATTTTATATGTACCCAGCACATTTTCAACTAAGAGAACCCTGACTCTTTCTAAGGCTGAATAAATCAGCTGGCTGGGTCTTTGATTCAAGGGTGAGAGGGTGAACTCATCTCCTTCCCCTCCGCTTCTCACACATCTGTCCTCGAGAGGAATGATTTTAAAAGAGGAAGAGGGCACGCTGGCAGATATTCATTCAGTTCTTTGCATACAGGATACGAAGGATGAATGTCCAGGCATTTCTCTGGCCCTCTCATTGATTCAAGGCCATCTTTGAATAATAACTGGGCTTGTGCTGGTATAGAACTACCAGCTTTGCAATGCCTGGGGCAGGAGGCTGGCTGGGGTTTTAACCTCTCAGTTCCCTCATCTATTGAATGGGAGAAGACGCTTGCCAGGATCACACACATCTTGGGTGGCAGAGCAGGAAATCAAATAGGACAGACTTTCACATCCAGGTGAAGCCAAGATCAGTCCTGTGGAGGTACCTTACCTTGGGTCTTGCTGGTCTCTTCATTCATTCACTCATTTTTCGTCCTCACCCTAGGATATGTTCATTGATTTTAGAGAGAGGGGAAGGGGGAGAGAGAGAGAGAAACATCTATGTGAGAGAGAAATATCCATTGGTTGCCTCCCACACATGCCCCTGCTGGGAATTGAACCCACAACCTCGGTATGTGCCTCGGCCAGGAATCAAACCTGCAGCCTTTTGGTGTATGGGGTGACCTTCCAACCAACTGAGCCCCCTGGCTAGGGCGCTGGCCTTATTCTTAATCATGGAAATTTGTGGGCAGAAGGTATTGGAATTGTCCTAAGCAACCCCATCATCATTTGTGAAGTGGTCAGGAGGGAGGTCCTGTTTCTCAGTCAATTTCTGCCCACACTTGGCAAATTCAGAATCAGAAATTTTATTCAGATCATGCAAATTCAGGAGCAGCCTGTTTTGTCCATATAAATGCACATGTGCCACAAGCAACGTTCTAAGATATGACACGATAAAAATGTATATAATCCAAGTGTTTAATTTACATCATGTATTCTGAATATTATGTATTTTAGGAAGGTGTTAGTCATATGGACTTTGAGCATAAAATTGGAATGGGTGGCCAGGGGACCTCCCTCAACCTACCAGCTACTGGCTAGAGAGCACAGTGATCATGTTCAGTGTCTTGTCTGAGGGAGCCGTGGACACTCTTCCCTCCCTGTGATGGCCTCCGCTTGCCCGATCACTAAGTGCGGCTCCGTAACAATAACAGTTCATAATGGTGATATTATTAACTGCATCGTGCGTATTATTGATTTACTCTTTGTTCTGCATCATTATCCTTTCACCAATGAGTTTACTGCATTATTCTCACATACTTAGTCAAGCACCAAATTACAACGAAAGGGCAGGCTCTTGTAATGGCATCTAATGGAACATTGCATAAGTGATCATCACTGCCTCCTATTATGAGCTGCCTCCAGCCATGTGCTTTCTGCCTTATTGGAATGTGCACCGAGCAATTACCAAGTGCAAGGGGCCTGGCCAGTTTGAAATTTCCCACAGAATTACTGTGCTTCATGTTCGCCACCTGCCCATGCCTCACAGCCCAGCCAGGGATTCAGCCTTTGTCACTATCAGCCTGAGGGGCACAGGGACCTGGGCTGAGCCCCTTGCTACAACCTCTTTACTGTAAACCAGCAGGCTTCATCTGTACAGTCAGTCCCTGACTTTCGGTCCCGGGGCTAACTCTTGTACCAAAGTACTTAGTCCTGATCGGGCATCAGGTAGTGAATATAAGTGGCCACAGTATAGCCTGGTGTCAAAGTCAGACTGGTCCAGGAGCCCACAGATGTAGGGGGGGATGCTTGTTCCAACAGTTCTGGAAGAGGGGCTTCTGTCCTCGGGGAGCCACCATCTCCAGAATCAGAAGTCCAAACCACCCCGGAGCAATGAAAATAATGCCACCCACATTCTTCCTAGCTTCTCCCCATCCGGAGGTCAGTTCCTTTAGCTCTCAGAGAAATCTCCGGTACCCTAAGGAAGCCGCTGTCTGGGGACACACAGATCTGCGGCCTGATCTACGATTCCATAGGCGTCCCGTCCCCATTTAGCCCTGACTAATGCTCACTTACTGTAAAGTGTTACATGCCCCCATTGTCGGAGGAGTTATGGCGGAAAAATGCAAAATTTTCCTTTTTACTGCTTATGGCCAGCAGAGCCCATAACGTGTCAAGCTGCACATTAGCCACCCTGATAAAAGTTCGCTTTCTTACACACAAAATCATCGTTTCAGCAAGATTTGTTATCTCATTACCTGATAAGCTCTATGTCATAAACCAAGACTCATTCAGTAAATCTCCCGGGAGGACGCTTTGTGGGCAGAAAGGGAGAGATATGAATCTGCAAGGGACTTGATAATGCAGCATTTAAGCGCAAGCATAATGTCACTTATTGTTAAATGCATAAAACCACTTGGCCAAACGGTTGGGCTTTTAATAGGATTTTGTGCAGCATCAGGTGAGAAGCCACTGAGCACCTGCCAGCACCGCTGCTTGGCTTACAGGCCTTTGGGGATGGGAGCTGGGCTTTACTGAGGCCTGGGGAGCGGGGCAATGAATGCTTTCCTGCAGCTGCGCGCTTCCTCTGTCCTGCTGGGAGTGGGTGCCTTGGTCGTTGCTGGGCCGGCCTCCTCTAACTGGCCTCTCCCATTCAGGCACATTGTGGTCTGTGGACACATCACTCTGGAGAGTGTTTCCAATTTCCTGAAGGACTTTCTGCACAAGGACCGGGACGATGTCAACGTGGAGATCGTCTTTCTTCACAAGTAAGAGGCCCCTGTTGTTTCGAGACCCTCCACCCAACAAGAAACCCCGAGGGGGACACACTGAGTGTCTGCAGGAGCAGTGGTCTGGGGGTGGCACTGAGGGGACAGAGCAGAGATGACTGAGTCACGATCCCTGCCGGCCTCCTTGGAGAGGACACTATAAACCAGTGGATGTGGAAACAACACACTAATTCAGTGATGAGGGCAGCACCTGCCTCTGTGAAGGCAATTCTGGAGTTTATTACGGGTCATACACGTCATCACTGTCCCTCGAGCTGTTTGGATCTCTGTGATCCAGATGTGTCCACAGTGTTTGCTGTGGGATGATTAGCAGTGTGTTGTGGATGCTTCATGAGTGCAGGAGTGACATAGAGACCAAAGAAGACACAGACCTAACAGGAAGCAGAGTGTCAGGTAATAACAACAACAGCAACAACTGTGGTTCCTGGAAAGCTTCAGTGAGGGACCCTGCTTGTTGGTCACAGCCTTTCCTGTAATCAACAGAAGGAGTGAAAGTTTGTGCTCTGGACTCAGAATACCTGCTCTGAGTCTTGACCCAACCAATTACTTGTTGAACAAGTTACTTACTTCTCTGGGCCCCAGTTTCCACGTCCATGAGACAGGGAGATCGTCATGGTTTCCACTGGCCTCCTCGGACCATTGTGAGAATGAGAAGTGGCCCTGGTAAAGTGTGCAGAGCAGAGTCAGGCGTGAAGTGTAACTGCTCAATAAATGCGAGCTTGTACTGTGAAAGATAAGATATATTAGGTCACATAATCAACTTAGAAGTTGGGTCTTACATGTTTGTTTTACAGATGAGGAAGGCAAAATATCTCCCCTCTGCTCAGGGTTGTTGACATTTTAAGCTTTGTCACATCCCCTTTTAAGTAAAAGGTAGCCTGCTCCAAGGATGGATGGTTAGGGGGGTGCGGCTCAAACATCTTGACCTGGGTTGCACCGACTTTTTTGTACAGAGACGGGCCCACGAAGGGGCCAGCCCTAGCCTTAAGTTGCTGGAGGGACAAAACTTAATGTGTTGGTGTTGGCTCGATACAGGGTTGACCACCCCGGACTCAGTCCTGCTCCGAGATTTCCCTGCAAGCTCCCTTTCTGTGCATTCTCTTCCTGTGGGCATTTGTTCGCCAAACTGGCCACCATGTTTGAGCACCGACATTTTCCTTCTCAGCACTGACTTCTCCAAGTTCTGAAAAGACTGGTAGAGCCATGGGCCTCGGAGCAGAGCCCACAGATCGATTCGGTGCTTAGCCGCGGCCTGCCAGCTGTGGGGACTGTCCTCTGCTGAGTGTTTTAGAAGGTTCAAGAGAAGTGTAGTGTGTAGTTTCTGCCCTCATGTCGGTTGAACATTTCAAGAGGCGCTCATGCGCAACGTCCGAGCCCAACTCGACACTGTGTGAGCTCACTGAAGTCAGTTTAATCAAGTGGCAGAATGGCCTGGGGCCCGTGTACCAGGGAGAGACCCCTGCTTCTTCATAGCTAAGGCAGGACTCAGGAAGGAAGCAGGGTTTGTGTAGGATCTGGAGGCCTGGTCAGATTTGGACAGGCAGTTACTCTTCTTTCACACATCGGTTTGGTCTGAATCAACAAGTTGGCTTCTTAGGCTTCCGTTGTTAGGACTCACCCCTGTCTCCCCAGCATCTGTTGGTGTCGGCATGACAGCTGGTGGCCCAAGTTAGTTCATCCCCTGAAGCTTTGTGTTACTAATGTACCTTCCTCTAGGGTTGTTTTGAGATTTAAATGAGTTCATACTTGTCAAGTGTTTAGAATCGTATTTGCTGTGTAGTAAATGCTGAAAACACTAGAAATTATTTTTATTAGGTACTTAATAAATGTTAGCCAAGTGTTGGTTAATACAGGTCTTGGCGCCTAGTAGGTTCTGACTATCTCCCAGGGCCTAGTATCATACTTTATGAAGAGCAGGCGTTATTCATCTGTGCGGAATTAATACGTGAGTGAAGAGGTTTATCACTGTTTTAATCTTTGTCCTCCGATGGGAAAGATGTATTTACAGCTCAGCCCTAAGAATGACGGATACTGTACACAGGTGGGGACCAAGAACAGCACTGAGAGTAAATGAACTCTGTGTGGCTGCTCAGAGGTGACATTTTTTGTTCAATCCCTATGGGATGAGATGTCTAGGAACCGGAGAAAAAGGGGAAAAGTCTTCTGATAGAAGCAGGAAGTTCTGCTAGGGGACCTTTGGCTAATCCCTGAGGTCACAGCCTCAGTTTCTCTATTCATAAAGTAGGGATTCCACTCATACTGAAGTCGAAGACACTGTGCCCCATACTCACGAGGCTTTGTACAAAGTCGTGAGCCTGTTGATTTCGCCTTGGTATTGGCTTTGCTTTGCAGTTTGGCTGGGGGGTTACCTGTCTTGAGTGTGAACCTTTTATTGATGACGAGCACGGGGGCTGCTTTGAAGGCGAAAGCCTTTATTCAAGTCTTCCTCTGTGGAAGCCCAGAAGGGAGGCCATGGAGGCCGAAATACCTGAGTCCGTCATGCTAACGGCCATGTTTTCTCCCCCTGCACAGCATTTCTCCTAATCTGGAGCTTGAAGCTCTGTTCAAACGACATTTTACTCAGGTGGAATTTTATCAGGGTTCAGTCCTCAATCCACATGATCTTGCAAGAGTCAAGGTAAGAAAGAAGGCGTGACTTCTGCTTTTACTCCATTTAAAGGGGGGGGGGTGGCGGTGGCTGATTCTGGTGAGGGACATACGCCTCAGGATGGCTAAGTGTCACCTCCCAACCCCTAGTAAGCCAGAAACCACCAACCTTGACATCACCCTTCCTTTGGCTCCAGGACCTCGTTCTGCTGGCCCCTGGTGGCTCACCTGTAAGCAATCCACACTTGAACTAGTCATAACGTGAAATTTATTTTGCTAGTGCCCTCAGTATCAGCACTGCTGAAGGAAGTAGACTAGCTGTCTCATTAACAAAATAATAATCAAGTTTTTCCCATTTTGTACTTAAATTGGTCTCAACATAGCTCTGAAATTTATTATTTGTATCAGAAAGGAACATGAAGTATAAAATGTAAAATAAAATTTTAACAAGCCATAAAACATTTTGAGCGTCCTTTGTATCCCCACCAAAGATGAAGGCGCAAAGCTAAACATACAGGTAGCCAGCGCCAGTTGGTAATGGGCTCATTCTTCTTTCCAGAACGTGCTATGGTAGAATCTTCTTATAAGGGAATGCGGTACAGCAAAATGGCATCTGCTACTTCACTCATTTTGTATCGATTTTGTAAGCACACTCACTATGTGCATGGCAGCCAGTGCAGATTAAAATTGTGACTCCCCTGACACGTGAATGCTAACTGTGGTCGCCACATGATTCGGTACATAATGTCATTGGCAAACACGAATAAGCCAAAAGGATTCGGGTAAATTCTTTGGATTATTAAGGAAAACCAGAGACACTTGGGTCACATACCAAGTAGAAAACCACGCCCTCCCACCAAATGCAGGACTGGCGTGTTAAGTAGAGCATACTAAGCAGGACAGATTGCAGGCTTGAGCTGGCGCGAGCAGTCTTATGCTTATAGGTCCAGTTAATCATAATATTACCCAGACTCAATCCAAGTCAGGGCTAATGTGAAAACTTAGGAGAACTTAGAAAAAATAGTTGTTGTCCTTGGACCTAATTTACATGTAAGCAATTATTAGCACAGCTCAGAGGAATAAATGATTTTTGGCTCATGTGCAGATAAGTCAGTAGGTTATAGTTGGAGATAGTCTGCAACACATTATTTTATACATACAAGTTTGTTGTCTTTTGAATATCTGAAGGCTAATTGAATACTGAGCTATTATCGGATTCAGGGCTCTCATTTCCTCTTAATCCCCAGTTAAGGTGTGAGAAAGGTTAGAGGAAGGATTTCGGAGTCTTATCTAAATCACTGAGTCTCCAACCGTTCAGTCCACTTGGTAACCTGATGGGAGGGGCTTAGTCCACCTGACTCCATTTCCCACCTGGAAAAGTTAGGGTGGTGGTGCAGGTGGTCGGGCAAGGGGTTGTGGCGGGGGATGGACTGAAAGGCTTAGTTAATAGTTATTTAAAGAAATCTGGAAAGCTCACCTGTAAGAGACTATGCAAAAGGAACAGTATAATTACCAAGGTACGTCTTGTGCCCTTCAAGAGCAAGAAGATGAATTGTTTATATCATAACAAGAACTTGCAACCTACACTTTCGGCAAAAACTATAATCTCTCAGGACTCTTTTTAAAAAAAATTCCATGAAAAGTGCCAGGTTCCCCAAGAACTATTAAAGGAGAGCGTCCGCCACCAAGCATGGCTATTTATATGTCTGTGTTCTGCGATTTTCCTTTTGATGTCTTAGATAGAGTCAGCAGATGCGTGCCTCATCCTTGCCAATAAGTACTGCGCTGACCCCGATGCTGAAGATGCCTCCAACATCATGAGGTAAACTCAGGGAGCCGGGGGGGCAGGGGGGAGGTCTGGCCTTGGTGCACTTTTGGGTCCCCTGCAGAGCACCATCTCCTCCATAAGCTACCTACAACTTGCGTGTGCCTGGGGGAGCTGAAGCTGTGGTGGGTGTGGAGGGCAATGCCACAAGGCATTGTCAACAGGAAGTTCATTCTTAGAAGATGGGAGCTCTGGGTTCTTGAGTTTGAGATCCTTTAGACAGTACTAGGAAAGGAAAGATAAATTTAGGTGGGCATAGGCCTGAAATAAGGTGCCATGTTTCCCAAGGGGTAATGGATCTGAGATACCTTAACCAGGGGTGATTTTGTCTCTCAAGGGGACATTTTGAAACACCTGGAGATGTTCTTGGCTGTCATAGCTAGGGGACAGTCCTGCTCATGTCTGGTGGGTAGAGACCAGTAATGCTGCTCATCCATCCTATAAAGCAAAAGACAGCTCCTCACAGCAGAGAATTATCTGGCCAGAATGTGAGTAGGCCCCAGGATGAGAAGCCCCATGTTAGAGCTTTCCAAGTGTGTCTATAGCGTAGTGATTAATGTCACCCACAAACAGGGGTTCCTTTACCAAAGAGTTTGTTTCCACCAGTTTCCCCAAATGAAATTGTTTTGTTCACTGAATACTTTCTCAATGCTTTCAATACTAATATGGATTTTTAAGACAATGTGCTATAGAGAGTTTTCAGACCTATTTGACTCTAAGCCCCCTCCCCTGTTTTTACAGAACATCCACTGGGGGGGCACTCCTTGGACAACTCTTCCCAGTAACTTCCTGCCAATGGGCGGAGCCTGTTTAAGGCTGCTCTCTGCCCGGCGCCTACTCTTTAGTATTTCAGAAGAAAACTGTTCCGTGTTTGTTCTCTTGTAGACCTAAATTCCAGACATCTTGTGTCTATGAAATGTCTCAAAAGTGGAGCTATTTTGCTCCAGATAGTTAAAGCCCCTTTGAATTCTTCTCTCCTGTAGCAGAGTGGTTGAGAGAGCTGGGAGGGAATAATAAGGAGAACCTTCTGGAGAAGAGATGAACTAAGAGAAAACATTTCACTCCCACTATATTCCCAGGACTCTTGCTTAATTGCAAACAGCCATCTTTGGGGTCTAGACAAAGATTCCGTTCTCCCTGCAGCTTGGTTTGCTGTGTCCTGGGATTTCACCGAGGCGCAGTGTTGGGAAGTTGCCTTTGCATCATCACAGTGCTGCCATCTCCTTTCTCTGCCTTTAATCAGTGGCCCCAAGTGACATGAGCCTTCCCATCAGTGAGGTGGGGGAATTCCTCTGCGCGCTTCGGGTGAGCAGGTCCTCCCCTCAGCATCTGGTCCTTGTGTCTGGCAAGCGACATCTGGCGCGATGTTCTCTTTGCGCTCGCTTTCCTTTGGCAGTCTGATTAGTGCAGTCGCTTGGAGGAAGTCGATGCCTGAAGTCTTGTAAGCATTGGACTTGCCAGGCTGCAGGGAGATGGGTCCACCCCCTAACTAGTCACAGCTGGAAAGTGACTGCGACAGCCTCAGCTTCAGGTGGGTCAGTCTGCCCTCTCCTTGAACTAGGATTTCCATCCTTCACTACGTTTTTGTATCATTGGAAGTGATAAAAATGTAGCCTTTAAGGAACTAGGCCTTATTATCTTCAAAATTTCATCCCCCCAAATCAAAAGAAGATGAAGCTTAAGATCCCACAAAAAGTTTGAGGCTGGCACTGCCTTCTTTTTCTTTTTTCCTTCAAAAGTGACTAATTGAAATGATAACAGCTTTGAAATGGGCCTTTCTCTTAATCACAATATTTTATATAAGCCCTGACTACGATAGGGTTAGTGAAGACATATAGGTTACCAGGGTGAGAGGCATGAGGCCGAGGCATAGAGGCGCCTGAACAAAGTATTGTCATATCAGAAAGGTAATTAAGCCCTCCATTAAACGGTATCAGAACTAAGGGCCAGGCAGCAAAAGGAAATGGGACATTCAGGGTTAAAAATGGGCTCTGTCTTTCCCTTATTTGTATAATCCTCCTTCCTCCTTAATTTAATGAGACCAATCTGCCCCTTTTGAAATTAAAATGTCAAAGATCCATTTGAAATGAGCTAATGCAGAAAACTGGCTGATGCTGTGAACAGAATTCAGAGGGCTGACAAAGGTTCAAAGTCCTTGAGTTATAAGCATGGGCCAAAGCAACACTTTTTCAAAAATAAAATGAAATCCTTCAAGTGCAAAAGCCCAGGGTGAATTTGTGCATGAGAGACTTATGTGTGATCTGTTTCCTAAATTCACAAGTTGTAGCTTTTCAGACAAAGCTGCTTCCTGGCTGCCTTTCCCCTCCCTGTCTTTCCACAAAAAGGAAAGGAAGCACAGCGTTTCTTGGTGGGAAGTTTGTGGGGGTGGTCGAAATAAATGCACTTGCATTTTTGATTAGGCTTAGGAGGTGGCCTTTCTGTGGATTCCATTCTTTAGCCTTCCTTGTCACAGAAGGAAATGTACAATGTCACCTCTGACAGAGTCGGTAATGACAAAAACCATAACTTACACGTGGAGAGAGCTTTTAATGATTTCAAAGCATTTTCACATCTGGCCTCTCATTTTGCTGTTCATACCAACCCTGTGAAATAAATAAAGCAGGTACTGTTGCCCCCAATGTCCAGATGAGGAAGCAGTCACAGAGAGACCAGCATTTCCGGAAGGTCACCCAGTTCGTTAGTAGCATGGCTGGGACTGGAGTCCAGGTGTTTCTAGTCCTTTGCTCCTGGCCCCTCCCCTTTCAGCTCAGGGATGTCAAAGAAACAGAAGGGGAGGGGCGGACAGTGGTTAGTCCTGAGTTGGCCTGAGGGCAGTTTGGAGAGATCTTTGCACCAAATCAGGACCTCTGGAAGGCCTTGCCCTCCATCTCTAACCAGCATCCACGTCATCACTTAGGTAGCTATTAGCTATGGAAGGCCGAGAGCCCTTGATCCCATCCTAAGGGCCCTGCTTAGAGATCATTTTTATGAGTGGCCATGTGTATGACAATTTGAATGATTTGTTTGATTTGTCATTGTTGTCTCAAATTATTAACTTGGGGAATTGGACTCCTAGCAAATTGTTTCTAGGCTCTCTTCCCCAGGGTATGAGATTGGAAACCTCCCTTGACCCCATGAATTGGGCTTGCTTTCTTTAGGTGCCTGTATAGGCAACGAGCCCTGACCCGTGCTCTGGAACCCCCACCCCCAGGACACACACATACTCACACACCATCCATCACCAAGGCACCACAAGGCGTCTCTCCTCTTTTATGCCCGGGACACAATCCGTGACAGTTGTGTGGTTTCTTTGTCACACTACCATGGGTTATGGTGGTGGAAACACAGTTTAACTTGGCCCAGTGCCTGCAACCCCTCAGGATGGGCCTGGATGCTGGCACCACACTCACTGCATTTGGTTATAATCAAATTAATCTCATCAGACTCCAAGGGTAAGGCAAGCCCTGCCTCAGCTTTGGTTTTTTTCTTTTTCAGAGTTATCTCCATAAAGAACTACCATCCGAAGATAAGAATCATCACTCAGATGCTGCAGTATCACAATAAGGTAGGTCAGTGAGAGCCCATCCCAGGCTCAGAGATGCACACATGGGTCCAGCCTCTCCTCCCTCACCATACAGCCAACACACACACGTGTGTGCACACACAACAATGCAAGCCAAAGGCCTGGATAAAGAGGGTGGTGGGGAGAAACCTCCTTGGGACATTTCTTCACTCCAAACACCTCGTTTGTAGTTGACCACAGGAAGCAAGCACTTTCAGTACTGATTCAGTCATTCAGGAAGCATTTGTTGGACCTCCAGGTTCAGAAATACCGATGCATTCTTAGATCTCTGTCCAACAACTTCCATTTTTATGTGTGGCACTAATTTCTTTAGTTGGTATTCACTGAATACCTACGAGGTGGTCCACATTCTCTGCCTGACCCGCCAACCCCACATGGATGTAATGAAGGAGAAGTCCTATTTTGTGCCCTCAAGGATTCAACACTAATGTGTAGAGAGTGTCCCAAATCGGATTTTTCTATCTGAGACCAGGTGAACATGGGGATACAGAACATGGTTGGGTGGAGAATTCGGAGCATGGCATGCTCGAATTCAAGCTGAGAATTGCACGGTTGAAGTCAGGAAAACAGTTGGCTGTCTAGAGGTTAAACATGGAGGAATTGTCCCAGTGTCACAGCTGACGAGGGCGTTGGAAAGTCTGTGTCATTTCCCGGAGCCCAGTCTCATTCAGAGGCAGTGCTCCTTCACTCAGACTGTCGTTAAACTCCCAGGAAAACAGCTTTGGGGGAGGGAAGGTGGCACCTCTTTCTGCCGGACATGGAACCAGTTACTCCCTTAATGAGGCTTAGAAACCGGGGGCTGCTCAGTACCTGGAACCAGGTGTCCTGTCTGAACAGAATAACTCCCTGCTGGGTTTTGAGTGAGCTTGTGTCCCATCTTACAGGCCATATTCCCTATGAAATAGGCGGTCAGGTGACCCGGAGAAGACCCCACTCTGCCAAATGCGCCAGTGCCTGGCCATTATTTCTTAATTGCTGGCAAGCGCTGCCCCATTTTGCCGTGTGGAGGCCCGTCAGCGGCTGTTGTTAAGTGGGGCCTGCTGTCAGTGACTGGCCTGCCGCACGGGTCTGCTGCCCACTGCCAGCCTCGGCCCAGCCCTGGGCAGGTGGTCCCGTGGCAGAAAGTGTAGCTCTGCAGCCACTGGGCTTGGCGATGGGCACCCAAGGTCACGTTGTCCTGTTTGTCTCTGGAAAACGCGAGGACACTGAAGAGAGAAAGCGAGGACGTTGGTAACTCTCCGGCACCGCTTGGGAGAGGTTTTGTGACAGCAGCCCCTGCAGGCGGGGGGAGGAGCTGTGGCGGGTGACAGCTCCTAAAGCAACGAGCTTTTCTTCTTTCATGTGTGATTTGAAATTTTCTTTCACGTGGGAGTGCTCCAAGCTGTTGTTTAGGTTTTTGGCTGAATTTTGATTGAGTAGGAAAATTAATGTGGTGTGTTTACAAAGGGATTTCAGTTTCTTCCTTTCTGCTTCCAATGAGCGCTGATGTGGCATCTTCAAGAAATTAAGGAGGGTTTCAGCTCACACTGGGACTCCTGTCAAACTCGAAGTCACTCGACGGACATAGGATCCAGATGGCACCTGGTCAGTGTTCGCACGATCGCCGCAAGCTGAGTGTCTTCCACCAATCTCCGCGCCGTCACTGTTCAGAAACAACGATGAAGACGTCAGCGGATCCGTGGCTATTTGCTTAAGACACATTCTATTTTAAACCACCTCAGTCTACTTGGGTTTTAGAATTGGGCAAAAATCACTTGTGAGATTTTGCCCCTGGAAATTTAACGTGGGTGCAAGGGACAGAGTGACTTTGACAGAGGGCCTTTTTCTCTCTCATTTCATTTCTGTCTTCTAGAGGAAGAACAGAAAGTCCACTGGTCGTTACTTGTTATCTTGCTCCTTGGAGAGTGGCCACGAGACATTCTTCACCTTGCTTTACAGTTTTGCTCTGCTCCCCACGGTCTTCCTGTACCTGCCTTTGCATTGTGCTTTTCTCCACCCTCCATGCAATATTCCTTTTCTTCCTTTCCTGGCACTTCCTCTTCACCAGACATCTTCACCCGTTACAACTTGCTTTCAGGAAAGAACCCGGTATGTGTGTGTAAACTTACGTCACTGTCAACGTAGTCCAAGGGACAGTTAATTCCATCATTGGAGACCATAGATAAAATATAGAGGATTTCAGTCCCCTGTGACCAGAGGAAGGTGATATTATTATTTAGGACCCAGAGGCATGTAGGGAAGCTGCCTGCCTGCTTTCCATATACTCTCATAAGACTGGTCCTGGGTGTGTCAGCATAATAATCTCAGGCATTTGTGTCATGTTTTATGGTTTTAAAAGAGCTTTGACATCCATTATCTCATTTAGTCCTCCTCTGACCATCTGTGCACTTTAGCATCCCACTGTGTCTTCGGGGCTCTAAGCTCTGTCTCAGACAGAGCAGCTCTGGTCAGCACAAGTCCCGGTCACTTGGCAGCCAGTAAGCTAAGAGGACTGCCAACTACCACCTTCTCTTTGAACAGAGCCACAGTCCACTGAGCCAAACTGTGGTTCCTCAGAGTAGGCCTCATGGAAAGATTGGTATTCTCCAAAGTGGATGTGATTAATATTGCTGGAATCCATGGAAATGCTCACAGCCTAGCCATCTCCAAACAGGGAAAGAATATGGCCTAGGAAATTTTCCAATTTGATTGTAGATGACTTGAATCTTTTCGGGGAAGAATGGTTTGTGATAACTTGGAAAAGCATTAGTCCTGATGATTTAGCTATTACTGGGCTTTTTCCTTCCAGCAGACTGTAGTGAAGGAGGTCTTTTTCTCTGACCTGGAAGCCAAGTCCTCCTGGCCCAATCTGGTTGACTTGCTCACTGAAAACCCTTACCCTTGGGTGTTGAAAGTGTTTTCTCTAACGTGACCTTCTTTGTTCCTCATGGTGGCCTCCCCACGGTTTTATGTGTAGTGAGAGGTGGGGCTGGGACTGGAGTTCACCTCTCCTGGTTTCCCAGGACTAGCTGTTCCGCATTCCTCCTTCTCGGGATGAGCAGTGGCTCTGCAGCAGAAACTGGGCACCCTGGCCTGCTGGACCCTGCTCAGCAGGTCTGCTTCTCCAGGTTAGAGAGGATTGCCTCCGGACTTCCATGCAGCCGTGCTGGCATTTTCCACTGGACCCACACTTCTCTCAGTGAAAAAGGACAGAGTTGCCAGAAACAAAGAATTGGAGTTCCTGGGTCACCTTCCTCACTTTGCTTCATGCACACAGAAGTCCCTGGTCCCAGGCTTTGGCGTATCCCTCGAAGCTCCCTCCCTGTGATTGCAGAAGCTATGGGGGCCAAGAAAGGAAGCCTGAGAAACAAAACAAGTGCCTTTCCTGTGTACTAACACGTAAAATATGTGTAAGGAACTCAAACCAGATGGGCACAGGAGGGACCCAAGGCCTAAAAGCCTGGACTTCATACCCTAGGATGGCACATGCGGATGTGAGAGCCCTCTTGAAAATGTTTTGTTTGTTTGTTTGAAGATGCCTGCCTGGGGCTTGGACCACCCACATCTTTCACACTTGATGATTTTATTTTTTATTACTTAGATTTAATGTCTCATTCTTCTCAGATGGTGTTAATGCAAATGAACATGTCTTCACTGAGACTGATTGATATATTATTCTCTTTGGGGCCAAGGATGTGGAGGGGAAAGTGGCCTTCGTGAGTCAGTGGAGAGTAAGGACAGAAATGGGACGAAAGGCAGGGCTCCTTGCACTGAGGGTTCGAAGTGTGGAAGGACCCCGATACTCAGCCGGGCAGACGCTGCCATCAGCTACGGCCCACACACGGGACTATTTGAACAGTGCCATCATCAGGAAAGATATAGTCACCTCTCCTGGGAGTAGACTCCAGGACACACGAGATTGTCATAGAAACGGATTTTACAAGGAGTTTCACAAGAGTAGTTATTTCTGAAAGCAGAGTGGGGACCTTTGGACCTGCCCTCTGTTTCCCCATGGAGTCTTGTACCTCCTTCTAGTACAGCTATGTATGTGGTCCTGAAAGGGAAGGGAAGCCTCCGTGGGGTCCCTGGGGTTTGGAGAAATGTAGTAACCTCAGAACCGAAGAGTCTTGGCACTGGCAGAACCCAGAGGGCTCTCTTCCTTGCAAAGCCAGGGTGTCTTTCTGCTGAGACCTGGACACTTGCTGAGTTTTAGGGACAAAGACTTTGCATTTTTGGACGTGGCCTTCTCCATTTATTAGACAAATTGCATCCTTAGGAAGTTCCTTTACAAAACAAACCAAAAATAACTGCTTTCTTGTAGTATACTCCAGTCAATTCCCCGTCCTGGCCCGTGGAACAAAGCAAGACTAGCCTCATCTCTCTTCACCACTACAGCCTCTGGGTATTCAGAGGTAACCCTTCTGTCTCCGTGAAGGTGTGGCCCTGCTTCAGGCCAAACATTGCCCGATCTCTTAATTGTTCTTCTAAAGGCGTTTTCCAGAACCTCTCTCTGTGTTTGTCATTTTTTTCTCTGTAAAGTTATTCAAAGGGCCAGTTTCCCTTCCTACATATGACTGGTAAAACTGATCAGGGACTCTGGAACTAGCTTGACCAGTTCACATGACAATGGAACATTCATTTACGCTCATTTCCCTTGATCTGGAGACCATTCCTAACTAGCAGCCATTGGCTTGCTCTGTAATTTGTCACAGGGTTGGCCTCTCTTGGGTTTTAGTTACCCACACACTAAAGTTGTTGTGTTTTTTTTTTTTCTTTTCTTTTTCCTCCTGTCTGCTGCCAAGTTAGGTCTTCTCATTTTGAATTTCTATAGTTGATTTTTCTTAACCTAAATGCTGTACTTGACATTAAGGCCTTTTAAATCTTTTCTGGTTGTTTTTTTTCTGCCCATTTTTTCAACTCTGGAGAACTTTTTGAATCTTGATTCTTTCATCCAGTGTATCATCTATGACTCCGCTTCATGCCACTTAAAAGTAATTGGCTGAGCATGGCTCTGGGCCCTGATCTCAGCATCTGACCCAACTGTTGAATAGGATCAGTCCATCTGCAACAGATTGTTACATGTCTACACTGTGATTTGCCTGATGATTTAGGGTAGTGCTTCTCAAAGTGTGGTCCAGAGCTCAGCAGCTCAGCAAGGCCTTGACCTTCTTAGACATGCAAATTCTCCAGGCTCACCCCACACCCACTGAATCAGCAACTGTGGAGGAGGGGCCAGCAATGTCTCTGTTCAGACCCTCCAGGTGACTCTGAAGCTAGCTCAAGCTTGTAGGAGTGGGAAGGGAGGTAAAAAAGAAATCTCAAGCACCCAGGCATCTGACAGCATTGGAGTCTGTTTGAGGGGCCAATCTATGAACAACCTAGCCAGACATCCTAGTAGCATGGGCCAATGTCACAAGAGGAATTTCCCCTGGACTTTATTTGGCTGAGGTCAAAGCCGAGGGGAGGTCTTGGGCATGGTAGGTGCAGAAGCAATATTCCAGAGAAACTGAAGTCTGATGAAGAGAAGATGTGAGGAACACACCAAGCAGCAGACCCAGGCACGGGCAAGAAAGGACAAGTCTGGATGACCCCGAGCAATTGGGCAATGCAGCACTTCCCAGAGGAGATTTTAAACAATTGAACATTTAACAAAGTAAGGTCTCATAACTGTTTTTCTTTCCACAGGCCCATCTGCTAAACATCCCAAGCTGGAACTGGAAAGAGGGTGATGATGCAATCTGCCTCGCAGAGCTGAAGCTGGGGTTCATAGCCCAGAGCTGCCTGGCCCAGGGCCTCTCCACCATGCTCGCCAACCTCTTCTCCATGAGGTCATTCATAAAGGTAACGTCGTGTCCTATTAGAGCACATTAGCCCCCGATTCAATTTGTCGTGGGGTTGAGTAGAGAGCACAGCTTAAACTCAAAACAGATCGACGGGCTTTAACCACTTTGGTGAAGGAGAAATTCCTTGTTACAGATTTGGGCAAGAGGCCAACTTCTTTCAAAATTATGTTTTTATTTTTATTTGGCACATCCACGGCCATTAAATGATTGTTCAAAGCACAATCCACTCTTTTTTTTTAGATAAACCACATGTTTATCTATCAACAAAGCCTCCGCTGTTAAAACAAAAATATGATTTATATACATTCCATATGGCACCAGAGCGCCTAAAGAAAAGAATTATCATTTTGCTCTTTTACATCAAGTGGCTGGTGGACCTCTCACTGTGCGGATAAATGCAGACCATGTGTTTGTGCTGAAGCCCAAACCCCAACAACATAATTCATTTATTTATTTCTGCACAATCAAGGAGGCCAGCAGGGCTGACATGCCACGGTTATTTGAATGGAGAGGGAAATGATGAACTGAGTCCGCGTCAGTGGCGCCCTCTACACCGTGAGGCACGCGGTCTGGATTTGCTCATCGCCTTGTCAGCCGGCTCACCCCAGAGTGCTCACAGGGCAGCCACCCCAGCGGGGCCCCGGCCTGCTGGACCAGCTCAGGCAAAGAAAGACCCATCTCTGTCCTCACAGGCCAGACCAGACGTGTTTCCAGGACATTGGGTTGAGGGTCCAGGTTCCTACTTAGAGGGCCGTTGGAGCTCAGGAGAACGATAAACCAGTCTTTATCCTTGGATTGTTCTCAGCCTCAGCAGTCAAGGTGGCAAATCAGCGCAATAAAACCTGTCTGGTTTGGGTCTCTCTGATTTGGCACCCGTGGCCATTAGTTCAAGATCTGGGCTTACACTCCCCTCCCTGTTATTCATTTATTCACCTTCCCCTTCCTGACTTGTTGTGGTTGAGGTGGGAAGTTAGTGAGTCACCAGGGGGTCCTGCCAAGGAGGTCCAACACTTTGAAATCAAAGGTGTGAAGTCTCCGGGCTTTTGCTGCCACTGCTGTTGTATGTACCGCCAGAGATATGGCCTTTGGTGAGTTGAGGACATGGCCCTGGATTCGGTGAGAGGGATGGGTAGGAGGATGGAGATACAGGTGATGGAATGACTCTATGTCAGTGCTGATCCTGGGCCTCTGCAACTTGTCTGACTTAGAACAAGATATTTTTCTAGGTCCTTACTTACTGTACCCACCTAGTTTACACTATGTAGCCAATTTATAGTTAACAGTCCTCTGTAAAAGAACAAATTGTTTTGGAGTCCCTTCAATCACTTTAGCAATGGATGCCTTGATTAAAAAAATTCTTTTAGTCAGTGTGCCTACAGACCTCAACTTCACTGAACCCCTGGCTCAGACCCAGCTCACAGATAAGGACGTTGCATTCCTTTAAGTGGCCTCTTTAGTCCAGGATGCTAGTGCCCTGCCTGGCTGAAACAGAATGCAGGCAAAAGGGAGGCGGCAGGGTGATCCGTGTGGCCGAGTGTAGAGACAAGCCCAAAAGCCAGATGGAAGCTTGTGTCTCCCAGACCCAGGATAAAGAACTGTCACCAAGAGAGCTCCTCGGGCTCGTTCAGCCAAGCTCTGGTGGTTCCATCCAGTGGGGAATTGCCCGCAGGACCAGACACGCGGTCTGAGGCCCTGGACTCTGCTTTCTTGTGTTGATGTAACACGGCCTTGGCAGGGCCCCACTGCCTATGGGGCACTTGACATGCGTATGTTTTGATTTTGTGGTGCCTGCATGGAAACTAGAGCCACCTGTCAGGAAAATTAATAAAATGGATATGACACTGATTCTTCAGTGTTATTACCAGCAGGGAAAGAGAACTTCTGTCCAACCTCCCTCAAGACCTCTGCAGCCAAGGACGTTCCCTCCAGCCCAATGAATCCCACTGCCAAGTTCCTATTTAGGAAGAGCTTGTGGGAGAGGCCTGGCCCGGCCCTGGTGTAACTGAAAACACATTTCCCTCCCGGGGTTATGTTACTGTGTTGGTTCTGTCTGGGCCAGCTCCTCGGTGTTTGGGGTTAGTTCTCTGCATACGGCCATGACATTCAGGTGGGCTTTGTGTTGGGATTTGCTCGGCACGTGACCTGACCTGGAAATAACAAGACTTCCCTTCATTGATTATTTTTTTTTTTTTACATTTAAAATAGGGACAGCCTTAAGGGACAGCACATGTTCCTCATTCTCTAATGTCATCTCTGTGCACTTACCCTCCAAATCCCAGATCCTTGTCTCTTTTAAACACCACAATGGCACTTTCCTTGGAAAGCTTTATATATTATCTCCCATTCCCAGGATCACAAAGCCTTCACTTATTTTTATTTGGGGGCAGATGGAAAAGGAAATCTATCAATGGATTGTTGTTTACAGAAATTGCTTCCCTCCCCAGTGCCCCCCATGTCCGATGCAGAGAATGCATCAGCACTTAGTCATATCAGGACAGAGGGAGACAGGATGGGTCTTTGGCAACCTTTGATCTCTTCAGAACACTTAGTGTTTCTGGAAGCCAAAGGTGGAGTGTGAGCTCACCTGCCCCCTCGCCCTGGGCAGGTACCCTGTGTGTTTCTTGGTTTGGCAGAATACACTGTACTCGGTCCCTCCTGAAAGAAAAAGAAAGAGGAGCGAGACTGAAACTGTGATGATATATCATGGGCAGAAGCACAGTGATTAGCCCCTGGGCTTTTAGAGCCAAGATTGAAAATGAGGCTGAGAAAGCTCAACAAAAGAGAGAGGGGCTACTGGTATGTAGCTGGTACAAAAGAGACCTAGCCCAGAGGCACCAGGAAATATGGGGAGCACATACTGACCTTCCCCAAGGTCACTTTCAAAGATCCTCACCAAGTCATTGCCTCTGAAACCCTACCTCCCATATTGGACACATTATCTCTGAATGAATCTAAAATTTTGGGACTCTATATTTTTAGCCCACATCTTTGGGGTAATGGATGCCTTTAATTTGTTCCACTTAACCTTCAAAGCATGAATTCTACATTTTCTGGTGTCCTGGGACTTGTTTAACAAGCCATTGCTAACTTTACAGCCAATACCTTTATGAAAGAGGCTCAGGTTGGCCATTCTGGGGGTCCTGTGGCCCAGTGGCCTATTGCTGATGCCAGGTTAAGCATTTTGTCCAGCAACACCCAGTTTCAACCTGCAGTCCCTCTAAAGAGTGCAGGCGAATGTTCTGGTTACTGTGACTTAGCAACGTCTACGTTATCAAGTAGGCCTGGAACATCTTATTCATTTACCAGTATCTGATCTCCTACCATCTGCTGTCAGGTTCAAGTGAGAATCTTCCTAATGTCTTCTGTAAAGACTACGACAATGAACTTATTTAGCCTATCTGCCATCGCCTCATCCCTGAATAAGTGGCCACACTTATATTCTCTACTTGGCTTTCTCACTTGGATGTAATTTAAGATTCATTGATTTTTTTTTTTTTTTTTTTAGTTTAGAGTCTCACCATGCAATACTTAACTTTCTCTCCAACAAATCTGGTTTTAAGTTGGGGCTTGACCTGCCTATTTTTGTGAATTGTTCTATTATTCCTGCTAGGATTAGCTGTCCTCAGACATGATAAATTGTATGCGTGGGTGTTGTGTGTGTTTAGAGGGTGATTAATTCTTAAAATTTGTTTTCATTCTACACGAAGTCTTCCAATTGAACACATTTAAATTGTTCTCGGCACCGCCAGCTATTTGAGCCCTACCAATCTACCTTTTTGTACGCGCACACGCACACTGTCACACAGCCTGGGCCGTGGTATGCGTTTTTGTGATTATTTCTTCATCGGATAAATGAGTTATGAAAATATGTGATACACTTTTCAAGTTTTCCGTATTTTTTGAGATTTGGAATTGTGGGTGAAACTTACATAATGTTGACCACAGCGCCGTCTCCTCCATCACATTTTCTGTTTGTGACGGAGGAAGCACTGGGGAAATCAGACCCATGTTATTCAGACTGTATCTTGGCTGAGTGGACTTTGCTGGATACAAAAACCATTTATTCATTATTGTTATTACCATGTTGAGATAAACTCTCAGCAATACACAACTGGAGCAATAATTGTGGCCAAGGGAATCATTTTTTATACTTTTTGGGGGGGTTATATTTATGTGCATATGTGTGTTTGAGTGGATGTATGTATAAAAACATGGTTTAGAAGCTGGAAACATAAATCAAGAATCTTTAACAATAGCTGAAATATACTAGGTCCGAACTATGTGCCAAGCCTTACGCTGTGCTTTAATATGAATTATCTCATTTAATCTTCACAACGACCCTCCCCAAACTTGGCAGTAGTACTGACCCCACTTTACAGTGGCAGGCACTGTGGATTAACACAAGTTGAGCAACCTGCATGAGGACATAAAGTTGGAATGGCAAACTCAGTTGTTTAAACCCAGGCAAATTGGTTCCAGGTCCATCCTTGGGTATACCAAGAGAAAATAGGATCAGCGATAAGAGGAAACCTTAGCCAGTGCCATCATCTTAGCACAGATCTTAGCTTTGTGTAGTTTATTTTATGGAAACTGTTGATTCAATAGAGATTCCCTGGGTACCTCCCATGTTCTAGGCAGTGTGCTAATCAGACTGTCATCCTTATGGCTGGAAGGCACTGATCAGCTTCTGTTCAGATGGGGATGTAGGAGCACATGTTTGCACAGCTCCATCCTGTGGGTCTTGTTGGCTTTTCTCTGTGGCCATCTCTGCAAGGGCAGAGGCCACTGTGTCAAGACAGATGAGGGGTTAGCCTAGTCTGGGATGAGTCAGGGAGGGAAATGAATTAGACTCCCAAGAAAGAGCTGACATCATGCACTGCTGTGATTGGGATGAGGCGGGGATGGGGTGGGGGTGGTAAAGCTAATTGGCTTAGGTAGGTGCTTCTGGGAGACAACAAGCAATTTTTATTGGCTGGTAGGTATAAGCTCTGCAGGCCAGAGGTGTTTATCCAGGTGAAGGAGGCATACTAGAAGCAGGGCTCAACTCTCTGTGGAGTGGGAGAGGCTGGTGAAAGGATCTCTGAAATGGGATCAGGGCTCCAACTGATCAGACTGGGATCAAAGTGGTTTTCTACCTCTGATGCCAGAATAGAGGGTCTGTCTGGCAAAGTAACGTGGCGTGAGTTAGATAGAGAGGTGCAAGCAGTAGCTTATTCCACACTCACAGACGGTGCCACCCTAACTGCAGATGGTGCCCTGACAGTGGACCTCTGCAGATATCCCTGATCCGTGGAGACTGGCTCCCAGCACAATTATACCCACTTCCTTCATAATCTCATTCATTCTCATAGCTTCTAGGTAAAGAAATGACCATGCTTATATCTCTACCCAGAACCTCTGCCTTGAACCCAATGTCATCTATTTACCTGGTACTCCACTCTATTTAAAAGTCTTATCTCAGACTTAACATACAGTAGAATTCCTGGTTGGGTTTTTTTTTTTTACTATAAGCCTATTTTTTTCCCCCATTACACTGTTGGCTATGCCATCCTTCCTATTACTCAGAATAAAAACTTTGGAGTCATCCTTGACTCCTTTCTTTTGCTTGTGTACACATTCAAATCAGCGAGAAATCCTCTTGGCTCAACTTTCAAAACATACCCAGAATCTGAGCAGTTCTCACCACCTCCGTTCCTTCTGTCAGCTCCAAATGACCATTCTCTTCTCCTAGAATGTTACACCAGCCTTCTAACTGTTCTCCACACGCTGGCCTTATCCTTCCCTGCCCTTCGGTCTGTCTCCAATACGGCATTGAGAATAAGCGTTCTAAAGCATGAATCAAATCCTGCCACCCCTGCATACATCTCCCCATGGCATCCCATCTCACCAGATAGAGTCCTTCCAAAGGTCTGTAGGTCCTAAGCTGTCAGGTTTCTGAGACCTCTCTGGCCTCATATCGCAAGTGCCCTCCTGCTCCCTTTGGCTGGTCTAGGGGTTTTGTGTGGGCTGTTCCCTCTGGCTGGAGAGCTCTGCCCCTAGGTAGCCACGTGGCTTCCCTCCCTCAAATCCTCATGTCTTTGCTCAGTGTTAAGTTCTTGGTGAGACCTCTCTCTACCACAGAATTGCATTTTTATAAAGGGATTAAAACACTTTTAATTGACCTATAAGATACAAATAAAAAGTGTGCATCTAATAAATGGAGAGCTTGTTAAATAGTCACAAAGCTGACACTCACTGAACCAGGACCCAGATGAAGAAACAGTACGTCATCAGGACCCCAGGAGCCCTGTTTTTACGTCCGGTGCCAGTGTATATGTGGGTCTGTTTCTGGGCTCTCTTGGGGAGAACCATCATCTTCACAATGTTGAGCTCTCCAGTTTATGAAGATGGCGGATCTCGAATGAGGGGATACCGTGTGATTCAACAGTTTTCCTGGCAAGTGCAAAAAATCAAGAAGAATGTCACTAAGCGCATCAATTTCTCCACAGCTTCTGAGAGCCCCTACAAGGAGTAAATGTCCTAATCCACATTCTCTAGGAAGGATCTAGATGTTCTTCTCTGTTTTATGGGATGAATGAAGTTTCCACATGAAAACATAGCAGACCTGCTTTTTCAAAATTTGTGTCACTCCCCCCTTCATACCACACATACCACATCTACTCTCCCAGAGGCTATTAAGACCTTGATGGCATTTGTTGTCACTGCCTCTTTTCCCTGAGGCAGTGCAAACACTGCAAAGCCCTGGGCTGCTTGCGGAATCCCCAGCGCCTAGAACCGCACCTGACTCCTAACAGGGCCTCCTAAAATGCATGGTGAATAAAGGAATAGGTTGGCCTCAGCCTAGCTTGGCCTGCCTTTAATACAGACAGCTGGATAGGGCCAGAACCAGCAACTTACAATTTTGGGTGACTTGAGTGTTGAAAACACCTTCTTTTGGTACTGGACGTGGTTCCCTTGGCAAATGAAGAGCTCTGACTCCACGTAGAAACTTGAAATTCAAAGCTTGGCAATCCTTGGCGAGGATGCATGGGGACTGGTTAGATTTGGTTATAAACCGTTCTGACCAGCAGAAAATTCAGTCAGTGTGTTGTTTAAATTCACAAACAATAAAAGCCCATGCACTGCAATGAATTCGCTAAACCTCAGTTTCCCAGTCCGGTCAACTTCATTGTGTGTCTTCCTTTGTTCCTGCTTGGGTCTCCTTGCTCCGTCGCTCTGCTGGCCTCCCCCAGAGCCGCCTGCTTTGCCTGAGATGACTAATACCCACCTGAAGGGGAAGCAACTTCCCTGACAACGATTTCAAGTGAAGAGAGAATTAATCCATGAACTATTAACAGGGATTCCATTCCCTTCTGGCCCTGGTAATTTCTTGAACATTGAACTAAAGAGTTCTCAGACCTTTACAAATTCTCAAGGCAAACATTATTAGCAAAGAGAAGCCCATACCCCGTGTAAGAAGATTGCCAGAAAATGTCAATGGAATTTCTGAATAAAATGCAAAAGGTTGAAATGCCTCTTCCCCATCGTCTCCCCTTCTCCCTCCCCATCTCCGTCTAACACGATTAGAAAGTCATTCTGTGTGTCTTATGTGTTCGGTCAATCAAAGGCAAACGTACATGATCGATGGTGACAGGGAACACATTTAACTCATTATTCTTTACTTTGCAGCAAAATGATTTGTGTAAACTGTCTGCCTAGCATTAAAGGTAAAACAAACTTAGAAACCCCAAAATGTTATATATTTGTCTAATATTTTCCTTTTGGTTTTAGAGCTGTAATCACATATGGATTCTTTTATTTGGCACTTGGCATGGGCTGAACAAAGGGGAAGGCAGCCCAGAAAGATCACATAACACACACACACACACACACACACACACACACACACAGCCTGTGCCCAGTGAGATGGGACCAGAGACGCCGCGATGACCGGGACTCACTGTGAAGTCCGCGGAAGCTGCCCCGCACCCTGCCCTTATCAGGGGGCAGGATGTTGTCACTAGTGTGAAGCGAAGCCTTCTTGACCAAGCCTCTGGTCAAACATCACATGAACTCTTTCAGAGATTATTGGCCTTTAACTAATTGTCTGCATTTCTGAGTAGTACACCTGGGCATCCACGGGCTGAGTCCTCCTGGCCTCCCCCACTTCTAATTTTCTAACTTAGGTTTTATGGGCGCCACCCACTGTCTGTGATTTTTCAAGCAAAAAATCTCAAAATGCTATTAAACCATTAGGAATAAAATCTCAGATTCCCTTATATTATCTACTGCTGGTTATCACTGCTCTAAAGGATGCGGAGTGTGAGCCTGAGCCCATGAAAATGATGAGAGACCTTTGAGTTCTTTTGAGGTGATTATTCTACATATATCTAGGGGAGGAAAAGCAAAGAACCACCATTGATTTGACCCAGTGGGTATTTTGTCAAGAACTTTAAAATTATGATAGTACCCTAAGTTTGCTTATCACTTTATAGTTTATACGATATCTGGTTTTTACTTAAATTACTTTTATTTGACCCCTACAGAAGCATTTTTTGAATATCATCTGGGAAATGTACCTAATGCAAAGTAGCTGGTGTTTCTGACCTTTCCCACCTGTAGATGAGAAGAAACGAGAGGAGAAGGGGAAACGGGAAGATGACCGACTTCTGGTCGCACAGCTCTATGGGAAATGGGAGCGCGAGGGCCAGGACTCCACTAGATCATTGGGTTCTCAGCTCAGTGCTTTCCCCACTATTACAGATTGCTTCCCCTAGAGAAATGTCTCAAATAGAAACACTGTTTGGTTTTGTATTTAAATCAGTAGCTTCTAAGAATAGAAATCACTTTGCCATACCCGTAAATGTGATATCCTAGGTTTACCCAACCGTATCAAACTACATGCTATAAAAATTAAGATAAATTGCACAGTAGAAGATCCATATGTTTGGTCCATTCCCTTCATGGTGCCTTAGTTTGAAAAGTACCGTGGCAGTGCCGTCTTCCTTAGACCATAATGCCTTGCACGTGGGAGAATTTGCTTCTCCAGTCAATGCTTCAGCTGAGCAGGGAGGGAGATGATGACCTGTTTGTTGAAGGTGAATGTAAGAAAGCTAAAAAAAAAAACCCAAAAAACTTAGTCCCAACCATCTGAAAAAAAGAACAAATGGGTCAGAAGGCAGGTTGGTGGATTTCTAACAGAGGGAGGTACCAGTAGAGAAGGCTTGAGATCCAGAAGGGTTAAACTGCCGTAAAGAAGAAGAAAGGAACACTTCTAAAGGGAAAGGTATAGCTGGCCTTCATCCTTGCAGGCCCCTTTCTGATCTTCATACAGGGTTATAGTAACTCAAATGACTTGGGCACAGGTGGTAGGCCTTTGAATTGATGCCCTTGAGATTAGTAGAAAAATCCAGTTCTGTTACCTAGCATTTCTTCTGGCTATTTTCCTTTGTAGGAAAATGCTTAAAGTATATGGTCCCACTGAGATTCAGAAGTTATTTTAGTTGTCCAGATAGCTCCTTTTTTACTTTAAAAATTAACTTACAGTAAAGTTGACTTGTGGGTGTACAAAGTTTTATGCATTTTAACGCATATGTGGAGTCATTCCGCCAGCACCAGAATCAGGGCACAGGACAGCTTCAACACTGCCCTGATTCCCTCATGCTCTCACGTTGCAGGTGTACCCTCGGTCCCCAGGCCCTGACGATCACCGATTTGTTCTATCTCAATAGAGTTTTGTCTTTTTGAGAATGTCTTGCAGATGGAATCAACAATATGTAACCTTTGAGACTGGCTTTTTTTGTTCAGTGTTTTCCCTTGTGATCCATCCAGGTCATTGTGTGTATCACCATTTCACTCCTTTCTATTGCTGGAAATGATGGCACTTTATGGATGTGCCTTGGTTGGTTTGTCATTCATGCATTTAGTGGCATTTAGGTTGCTTTCAGATTGAGGTGATTATGAGTAGAGCTGATAAAAACATTTGTATAGACGTTGATATGGACATGAGTTTTAATTTTCCCTAGGACAAATACCTAGAAGTAGAATTGTTGGACTGTAGGGTAAGCGTATGTTTAACTTTAAAAGAAACTGCCGAAGTGTCTTCCAGAATGGCTGTACCATTTATCCTTCCCACCAGCAATGTATGAGAGTTCTCGTTGCTCCGCATCCTTGCCAACACTTGGCATTGTCAGTATTTTTAATTTTAGGCATTCTGATGGGTGTGTAGTGGTATCTTGTTTTGGTTTTAATATGTATTTCCACGATAACTAATGTTGTTGAGATCCCATCTTATGCTAATTTGTCATCTGTGTATCTTTTTGCGAAGTGTATGGCCCAAAGCACTTTGAGGTTCTCAGGAAAACTGAATGGAGGTACAGGGATTTCCCATGTAGCCCCTGCCCCAGCACCTGCATAGCTTCCCCCACTATCAACATCTTCCACCAGAGAGTTCATTTCTTACAATTGATGAAACTTCTTCCCTCCAATCCATCTTTTTATTGTCTCCTTAAGTTTTGCTTTTTCCAGAATGCCATAGTTGAATTATCAATTATATACAGCCTTTTTAGATTGGTTTCTTTCACTTAGTAATGTGTTTTTCAGGTTCTTCTGTGTCTTTTTCATGGCTTGATAGTTCATTTCTTTCTAGCACTTAATAATATTCCATTGCCTGGATGTACCGCAGATTTTTAAATCTCTTCACCTATTGAACATCTTAGTTGCTTCCACATTTGAGCAATTATTAATAAAGCTGCTACAAACCTCCACATGCAGGTTTGTGTGTGGGCATAAAGTTTCAGATATTTTGGATAAATAACAAGGAGTTTGATTGCTGGATCATATGGTAAAAGTATGTTTAGTTTTGTAAGAAATCACCAAACTGTCTTCCTAAGTATCTGTACTGATTTGCAATTCCATCAGCAATGAATGAGTTTCTATTGCTCCACACCCTCACCAGCCCTTGGTGTGATCAGTGTTGGCCCATTTTTTAATTGGACTGTTTGGTTTTTAATTTTGAGTTTAAAAGTTTCTTATATATTCCGGGTATTTGTTGGATATGGGATGTGTGAATATTTTCTCCCAGTCTGTAGCTTGTGTTTTTATTTTCTTGATACTGTCTTTCCTGAATCAAAGTTCTTAATTTTGAAAATTTTGAAGGTTTTCTCCAAATGTTAAATACAGAGTATCCACAGGGCCCAATAATTCCACTTGTAGGTATCTGCCCAAGAGAAGTTCAAGCACAGGTATGAGTGTCCCGTGGCTGCTATAATACATTCCTACAAACTTAGTTGCTTAAAACAACACACTTTTTCTCGTCCTAGTCTGAGCTCAGTTTCACTGTTGTGAAGTGAAGGTGTTGGCTGGTTCCCCTGGAGGCTCTGTTTCCTCGCATTTTCTAGCTTCTGGAGGCGCCCTGCCTTCCTTGGCTCATGACCCCTTCCTCACATCGCTCTACCTTTTGCTTCCAGTGTCACATCTCTCATTTCCTCTTAATTTGTCACATCTCCACCTGCCTCCTTGTAAGAATACTTGAGATGCCAGTTGGGGCCTTCTTGGATAGGACAGGCGGACCTCAGAGATATTTGCAGGCTTGGTTCCAGACCACCTTGCAATCAAATGACCATTACAATAAAGTGAGTCATTCTCTTTTTGCTGGTCGGGGATCTTGCCTTCGACTTGTAAAACATGCAACACCTGTGACAAGCAATAAAGTGAAGCACAATAGAACAATATATGCTGTACATAATAATCTCACACCCCCAAATCCTTCAATTAAACCATACCTGCAAAAATCTCTTGTCATGCCAGGTAACATCACAGGTTCAAGGGATTAGGGTCTGGTTATCGTTGGGGTCATTATTTAGCCTACCATATGCTGTTTTTTCAACCTCAGATCCATATTGATCCCACATGCAAAATACATTCATCCTATCCTAACGTCCTTAAAGGTTTCAATCCTACAGCACCAATTCAAGTTAAAAACCTCATCTAAATATCAACTCAAAATCCCAAACTTCATCATCTAAATCACTTATGGATGGGACTCTGGGCAAAATTCCTTCCATCCGTGGATGTGTAAAACCAGAAAACAAGTATTCTCCCTCCAAAACATCATGGTAGGACAGCCATGGGATAACAGTGATGAACATTCCTATTCCAAAGGGAAGAAAAGGGAAGAAAGGAGCTACTGGCACCAAGAACCTTCAAAATTTAATCAGACAAATTTCATTAGGTTTCAAGATCTTGAAATAATCCTTTGTGGCATAAAATTGACATTAGGTAATGTGATTCTTCCACATGTATTCTTTCTCAGATCGTTTTGGATAGTTTAGTGTATTTTTGCCTTTTCATATACATTTTAGGGTCAGCTTGTTAATATCTGCAAAAAATCCTACTGGTATTTTGATTTGAATTGTGTTAAATGTATGGACTAATTTGGGGGAGCATTGTATCCCAGTGGATTCCAATCTATGAACATGGTCTATTTATTCAGATAATCTTTAACTTCTTTCCTCAGTGTTTCGTAGTTTTTCAGCAAACAGATTCTGTGTATTTTTGTTAGATTTATATATAAGTATTACTTTCAGGGGCAAGCTACTGTTAATGACGTCTTTTAAAAATTCAGTTTCCAGTTGTTCATTGGTGGTCTGTAGGTCTCAATCCTACAGCACATTATTTTTCTTTATTGACTTTGTATACTGTAATCACATTGCACTGGCTTGCACTTCTTGCGGGATGTTGAATAGAAGGAGAGAAGGAGTATGTCTTTGATTTGTCTCCACTCTTAAAAGGGGGCAAATTCAGTGTCTCGCCATTAAGTGTAATGTTAGCTATAGGCATATAAAGTTAGCCCTTCTTTTGAGGTTGAGGAAGTTCTTTCCTATTAATCTGACAAGAGTTTTATGATGAATGGATCTTGAATTTTACCAAATGATTTTTGTGCATCAGTTGATATAATCGCTTTTTTATTCTTTAAACTGTTAATGTGGTAAATTGCATTGACTGATTTAAAAATATTGAACCAGCCACTGTGCATAAACCCCTCTTGCTCACAGCATGATGCACACACACACACACACACACACACACAAATTAGTATATATGTATATATATATATGGATGGATTTTATTTGCTAATATTTTATGAAGATTTTTTTTGTATATGTTTGTGAGTAGATATTTTTCTATAGATTTCTTATACTGTTTTTGTCCAGTTTTAGTTGGCTTCAGAAAATGAGTTAGGGAAATCTTTTCCCTTCTATTCCCTAGAAGGGATTGTGTAGAAGTGGTCTTATTTTTTTAAGTGTTTAATATAATTCACTAATGAAACCATCTGGACCTGAATTTCTTTTTTCAAAGGTTTTTAAAGACTAATTCAATTTCTTTAATAGTTACAGGTTTATTCAGGTTATTTATGTAATCTTGGTGAATTGTGGCAGTTTAAGGTCTTGAAGAATTATTTTAATTTAACCGAGTGGCTTAATTTATGTACGTAAAATTGTTCACAATTTTCCATTATTGTCCATTTAATGTCTGCATGGTGTGTAGTGATAACCTCTTTCTCATCCCCGATTTTGTAATTTGTGTCTTCTTGTGTCTTTTCTCTTTTATTTGTCAGTCTTATTACATAAACATTTTGCTGATTTATTCAGATGAAGCATAGGTTATTGATTTGAGAGTCTTCCTTTTTAATATAAGCAGTTAATGCTATAATTTTATTCTAAGCACTGCTTTAGCTGCATCCCACAAGTTTTGATATGTAGTATTTTCATTCAGAACAAATATTTTGTAATTTCACTTGAGACTTCTTCTTTGACCTATGGATTATTTAGATGTGTATTGCTTAATTCCCAAGTATTTGGAGATATTCATCTTATCTTTCTATTATTGACTTGTAGTCTGATTTTATTATTGTTAGAGAACCTACTTTGTATGATTTCAATTCTTTTAACTGTTAAAGTGTGTTTTATATGGTTTGTCTTGGTGAATGTTCCATGTAAGCTTGAAAAGAATTTTTATTCTGCTATTATTGGGTTGAATGCTCTATAAATGCCCATTAGCTCTAGTTGGCAATGGTGTTGTTCGGTTCTTCTATACCCTTGCTGACACTTATGTCTGCTAGTTATAGTCATGAAAATGGGAAGAGTGCTGAAGTCTGCAGCTATAATTTGGGTTTGTTATTTTAGTTCTGTCAGGTTTTGCTCTGTGTATTTTGAAACTCTGTGAAGTATATATACATTTGGATTGTTGCATTTTCTTGGTGAATTGACCTTTTTATTTTATTTTTAAATTAAATGCATCGATGTGGCATTGGTTAATAAGCTTATATGGGTTTCAGGTGTGCATCACTATGACACATGATCTGTGTATTGCATTGTGTGCCCCCCAGCCACAGTCAAATCATTTTTTGTCACTGTATATTTGGTCCCCTTTACCTTTTACTGCTATCCCACTACCCCCTTCACTCTGGTAACCACCATACTGTCATCTGCGTCTATGAGTGTCTGTTTTATGTCCTACATATGAGTGAGCTTATGTGGTTCTTAGCCTTTTCTGACTGACTTTGCTTAGCATGATATTCTCAAGGTCCATCCATGTTTTCACAAATGGCCATGTTTTATCTTTTCTTATGGCTGAGTAGTATTACCAACTTGAACGTGCTAATTTCATCTTATCTTGGAAGACCTTTCTATCATTATATGTTTTTCCTAATGTCCTTAGTGATTTTCTTTGCTCTGAAGTCTTGTAGACCTCAGGTCTGATGTAAATAGACCCATAGACCCATTCAAGTTTTTTTTTTTTTTTTTATTAATGCTTTCATAGAAAAAATATTTATATTTCTTATCATTTTTTGTTTGAGCCAATCTGTATCTTTTAAATTTTAAGTGATTTTCTTATAGACAACTTATAATAGTGTTATTTTTATTTTTTATTTTTTCTGTTTTCGAAGTTTTCTTTTTTGATTTTTATCATATTTTATTGATTATGCCATTACAAAGGTTCCCATCTTCCTCCCTCTTAGCCCCCCTTTATCCAGCATCCACCCATCCCTCAGACAATCCCTCTACCGTTGTTCATGTCCATGGGTCATGTATATAAGTTCTTTGGCTACTCCATTTCCTCTACTGTGCTTTACATCCCCATGGCTCATCTGTACCTATCTATTTGTATGTCTTAATCCCCTCACCTCTTTACCCATTCCCTCACAATCCCTCCCATCTGGCAACCATCAAAACACTCTTATATCCATGATTCTGTCTCTGTTCTTCTTTGCTTAATTGGTTTTTTAGATCCAATTGTTGATATATTTGTATTTTTTGCCATTTTATTGTTCATAGTTTTGGTCTCCGTCTTTTTCTTAAATAAGTCCCTTTAACATTTCATATAATAATGGTTTGGTGATGATGAACTCCTTTAGTTTTTTCTTGTCTGGGAAGCTCTTTATCTGACCTTTGATTCTAAATGATAGCTTTGCTGGGTAGAGCAATCTTGGCTGTAGGTCCCTGCTTTTCATGACTTTGAATATTTCTTGCCAATCCCTTCTAGCCTGAAAAGTTTCTTTTGAGAAGTCAGCTGACAGTCTTATGGGAACTCTCCTGTAGCTAACAAACTGCTTTTCTCTTGCTCCTTTTAAGATTCTCTCTTTATCTTTAACCTTTGACATTTTCATTATGATAGGTCTTAAAGTGGACCTCTTTGCATCTATTTTGCTTGGGACTCTCTGTGCTTCCTGGACTTGCATGTCTGTTTCTTTTACCCAATTAGGGAAGTTTTCTTTCATTATTTTTTCAAATAGATTCCAATTTCTTTCTCTTTCTGTTATCCTTCTGGCACTCCTATGATGCAAATGGTGGACCTCTTGAAGTTGTCTCAGGGACTGCTTATACTATCCTCATTTTTTTTGTATTCTTTTTTGTATTCTTCTTGTTTTTCTGATTGGTTGTTTTTTGATGCCTTATGCTCCATATCATTGATTTCATTCTTGGCTTCATCTACTCTACTGTTGTTTCCCTGTAAATTGTTCTTTATTTCAATTAGTGTGTCCTTTGTTTCTGACTGGATCTTTTTTATGCTGTTGAGGTCCTCACTAGGTTCCTTGAGCAACCTTATAACCCATGTTTTGAACTCTGCATCTGATAGATTGCTTATCTCCATTTCATTTAGCTCTTTTTCTGGAGTTCTGATCTGTTTTTTCATTTGGGCCGTGTTTCTTTGTCTCCTCATTTTGGCAGGCTTCTTGTGTTTGTTTCTATGTATTAGGTAGAGCTACCTTGACTTTGTGTTTTGACAGTGTGGCCTAACACAGTAGATGTCCTGTAGGGTCCAGGGGCACAGCCTCCCCTATCACTCAAGTTGGGTATTTGAGGTGTGCCCTTCATGTGGGCTGAGTACACCCTCCTCTTGTAGTTGAGCCTTGGTTGCTGTTGGCAGATCAATGGAAGTGATTTACCCAGGCCAATTAGCTCCAAGGATTGGTTGTGACCACTTACCACTAACATCCACCCTCTGTGAAGGATGAGGTGTGCAGGGGCAGGGTGGTGTTACTCCCATGTGGTTTATAGCTGTCTACTGTGTGTGCTGGCTCTGAGGTTTCCCAGGTGGTGTAGGCCAAGGTCAGCTCCCACCTGTGTTTCTCCTGGGGCTACCCTGCCTGAAATAAAAAGCAATCCGAGATGGCTGCTACTTGTTCTTGGCTTGGAGATTCCCAGGTGAAGCCAAGCTGTGAATCAAGGCTGGCTGCTGCTAGTGTGTGACCTGGGGCTTACTGAGGCCAGCTGTTGCTTGTTTGAGAAGATTTAGGAAGTTGTGAAGCATGTGCCAAGACCAGCCATTCATATGGAAAAGCAGTGGGTGGTTCTGTAAGTTGGGGGTGGGGGGGCATAGTCTCTGGGAATCTCCAGGACAGCTTAAACAGTGTTAGCCAGTTTGATGGAATCTCAGATATGGTAGCAGCTTGCCAGCTCTGTAGGGGGAGGGTTTAAAAAAATGACAGTGGCCCCTGCTCACCTTGATGCCAGACACTTTGGTCTCTCCCTGTACACCACTTATGCCTTTCAAGCTGCTACCCCAGTGCTGGAGCTCAGAGGAAGTGAGTCTGAGTCGTGAGTCCATGTGTGGGTTCTTTAAGAGGAACTGGTTGGGGTTCCAGAAGTTTCTTCCACGGCCTTTGGGATTGTAATGTACATATTTAATTTTTCAAGTCTATTTAGATGAAACATTTACCTCTTTTCAAGTAGCGCAGAGACCTTACCAACCTACAGGTCTCTTTACTCTTACCATTTTTTTATGTTGGTTTTCACTGTGTTATGCATTACTACATCTGCATACACTGAAAATCCCGTCAGGCAACATTATAACTTTTGCTTTCAACCATCAAACATATTTTTAAAGAACTAATCAGAAGTATAGTGTTTTATATTTATCCTGGTATTTCCCATTTCTGGTATTCTCTCTTCATTCCTGATGTTCCAACTTCCCCTTTGGTATCATTTCCTTCCTGTCTGAACAGTTGTTTTTAGCAATTCCTTTAGAGCAGTCTTCTGGTAACAAATACTGTTTTCCTTCATCTGAGAATGTCTTTATTTCACCATTTTCCTGAAGGACATTTTCAGTGGGTTGACAAATCTTTCTATTTCAGTGTTTTAAAATTGTTGTTTTACTCCCCTCTTACCTTTATTGTTTCTGATGAGAAATCCATAGTCATTTGAATTGTTGTTAAGCTATAAGTAATGAGTCATTTTTCTCTGGTTGCTTTCAGTATTTTCTTTTTGTCTTTAGTTTTCTGTCATCTGATTATTTGAGTATTATTTCTTTGGGTTTATTCTGTTAGGGCTAAGTGAGTTTCTTGAATGTCTAGTTGCGTCTTTGATGGACTTTGGGAAGTTTTTATTCTTTATTTCTTCAAATGTTTATTCTGTGCCATACTCTTTTTGCTCTCTCTCTGGGTTTTCTATAACACAAGTGCTGGCCCTTTTATTTTTTTAAATATACCACAGGACTCTAAGGCTCTATTTATTTCTTGAATCTTCTCTCTGTTGTTCAAATTGTACAATTTATGTTGACTTAAATTTAAATTTATTGATTTTTTCCTCTGTCATCTCTGTTCACTTATGGAGCCCATCTAGATTGTGTGTTAGTTATTATACTTTTCAATTCTAGAATTTCTATACGGTTCTTTTAATCTTGTTTCTGTCTTTCAATTCTTTATAAAAAGTGTCCTTTCTAAGTTATCGGAACATTTTTGTAATAGTAGCTTTAAGGTCCTTATCAGATAATTCTAATACCTGTACCATCTAGGCATGGGATGCAGGTTGAGATTTTTCTGGTTATTTATGCGCCAAGTAATTTTTTATTGTATCCTGGACATCTTGATTATTCTATGATGCAACTCTGAATCTTGTACAAACTTTATAAACATGCTCATACTTTTATTTTGGCACAAAACTTATCTGTTTGATTTTAGGCTGCAAGTTCTGACCAGGGAGGCTATTGCCTCTAAGGCACTGCCATTATTGTCATGTCCTGTTAGCATTCTAACAATCATTCTCTTTGGGATGAGATTGAGCTAATCCACCTTTACGTCAGAGGCTAATAATGTGGCAAGCTGGTTTACAGTGGAACCCAGCACATCTCCTGGTAGAACAAAGCGAGGTGGCTGGTTCAACTTCAGACTCATTTGGTTGATTTAGAGAAACTTTGGGACACCAGTAAAGTGACACTGAGATCAATTTAGGCATCCGTCTGCCATCTTGAAAAATGGCATGAAATAAAACCTTTCAACTGGGTATAACTCTTGTAGTTTCTGTCATTAACTGCCACATGTATTTCATGGTAACAAGAGTGATGCAGTCCCACTGATAAAGATTTCAAGTTCAAAGAAATACGGGTGCCCTGCCTCAGCACTGTGCTTTGTCTACATGAGGGGATGGGGAGCAGGATGGAAGTGGGTGGTATTAACTGACATGTGAGTGAGAGATATCATCACTTCCTCCCTTCTCTCCATGCTGTATCAGTAGGCGGGGTCTGCCCACGGAGAAGTTGCATATGTCTCTGACCTTGGTTTGCTGTCAGTCTGACAAGAGAAGTCTGTATTTAATCCCAGCCTTCATATGCATGGCATTGCTTTTAGGACAATGGATTTATTCAGTTTCTCCTTTTTCTAGACTGACAAAATAAGTATCATTTCTTAAGGCATTTCTGCTGTTTTCTTGTTTTAGCTAAATTTGGTAGTGAGATGGCCGTTTCTTTCAGTGACTGGATATTTTTTCTTCTTGAATCGTCTAGTGAGGAAAGAACAAGCGAAAGAGGATTATCTGGTGCTCTTTTCAGAGTTCAGATTAGTTACTAGACCTGATCACCCAAAGATCTTGAAAGGTATTTCCCTCTCCAGATACACCCCTGGACCACTGTGTTACCCAAAGTTGCCCGCATAGCCCACACCTTCCCTGTCCACCCTCCCTTGTCAAGTGTGAGGACAGTCGTGTAGCTGTGCAGTGGGCAGAGGAATGGGGAAGGAGAAGAGTTGTAAGACTGATTTAGGACATGATTTGTTGTGAGACCTTGGACTGATCACTCAACCTTTCTGAGCTTCATATTCATCCACTGTAAAAAGTGGAAGAGCCTAGAGGATTGTTGGAGACATTGTCAGTGTGTGAATGCACCTGACCCCCTTCTTCCTTCTTAGAAGTGAGTGGTATTGTTTGGGTTTCTATTTGTTATGAGACTTGGGACTGGGTTCGAATTGGGTCACTAATGGAAGAAGAAAGGGATAAACCTAATATAATACTGTGCTCTAGGGAGGTATAAAAGCATCCCTTCCTATATTGCTTAAAATTTTGTGTAGCCAACATCTTTGTAAATGACTAATGTGGCGGGAGGTCCCTGGAACTCTTTATGGTGAGATAGAGTTAGCAGAATTTTCTGCTTGAATCCGTTCTCTAGGGCAGCAGCATTGTTCATCAGCCTAAATGTCACTGGTTTCTTCAACTCCTTCAACCCTCTGTCAAACACCCAGCTCCCACCTCGTGGGCTAGAAGGTTTTACCTGCACGTACAAGTGAAAGCTAGGTACATCTGTCTGGCTTTTCCCAGGCCTCTGCAGTGAATGGAGATGCTCTGATTATTCTTTCTGATAGGTAAGGAAAGCCCACCTAGCAGTGCAGCCTTGCCCAGGAGACCCCTGACTGGCAGGGACTGGAAGGAGTGCTGTGTGCTGGAATGACTTACCTTGGGGGAGCTCAGAGAGGTAGAAACCTCCTGGGTCCTGCTTGGAGGATGAGACCTGCTCATGGGACCAGTGAACATAGGGCCAGAGAGGCCTCTTCCTGTCCAAACAGGATCATCACAAGTCCTTTTTTCTCCTCACCTTATAATGACTGCAAGACGAGGGCCAGCCTGGCAGTTTTCTGGGGACACCGAATTTTTACGAGTGCTAAACTAATCCTAGAAATGCAACAAGAAGGAAACAAGTGTGCCCCCACAACTCTTCTCAGGAGGTGTAAAGTGTGGTTGGAAGGGGGCTTTGGTGAACTCTTTGGGGTAGGAGGGGTGGGATCCCTTCTCCTATGAAGCATGCTCAGGGAGCCATAGATACTTTCTAACTTGCCTTCCAAAAAGGATGAACCCACATAACCACAGGCTTTCCTTTTGGTGTGGCAGTATGTAAAATTGGGGCCCAGTCTGAACTGTTGAGGGCAGTAGAGGTTGAGAGCTGTTACCAGTGGTCATTCCTCTCTCTTACCTCCCCACCTAGTGCTCCGCCTCTCCTGCAAATACAAGTTGAACATGTATTTTTAAAAAATATGTTTGAACAAGCTCCAGTTTTTTAGCATGCCTATCGTGTGGACCCGGGATGTTCCAGGTATCAAAATCAGTCTGGGAGATGAAGCAGGAAACAAGGAGCAAAGCCATTTGCTAGGAAGGAGGATGAGAGATAAGAGTAGAGAGTCCCCAGTTGAGGGATGTGGGCAAGAGTCAAGTGCAGGACCCGGAAGGAGCTAATCCAATCTACCCATCAGGACCTTACTGGCCGGGGGCTCCTGTCAAAAAGCCAAGCTGAGTCTTCCTACATCATCTTCAAGTTGCTGTCCACACATGACCGTTCTATTTTGGGAGACCATCATTTCCTCCAAATGCCTAACCTATCTCTTATCATCATATGTATTCCGAGTGAGCTTGCTGGCCACAAGAAAAGGCAGAGGGTAGGGAGGACCTCCAAAGAACACTGCTTTCTTTTGGGGACAAACTCAAGCTGCTTAGTTTTTCTCTTCAGTCCAGAGGATCATTTGATGATCAGTGATGTTCCAGGCTTTTATAGCAGCAGCTAGACAATATGAAGTCATAAGTCACAAGCCAACATCTAACTGGCCCATGGTCCTTTATGTGAGCAGTGGAGATGTCTTTATCATCACCATCGTCACCATCATTACCATCATCATCACCATCACTAGCATCATTGCTCATTACTTCAAATGATAGCTGATATTTTTAGAACATCTACAGAGTGCACACTCAATAAATGCCTTTTTTTTTGTATGATTCAAGCACAAGAGCACTTGACACCTGGCACTTTTTTAAGCACTTCCCGTGCATCACATCATTTCACCTGCCTTCCTAGGAGGTAGGTACTACTGGTGCTCTCATTTTGCAGGTGAGGGGACGGAGGCTTAACACAGTCTGGCCCAGGGATACGCAGTAATGGCTCGGGTTTGAACCCAAAATCTGAATATGCTTTGGTACTTCCTACATTGCTGCTGTACTAAGGATCATGGTCTTCCTTAAGAGGAAACTGCTAGGCCCAGCTAAATACCTTAGCAATTTATAGGCTGCCCACTTTCAATTTCTGAACCAAATGTCTTTTTGATGAGGCCTAAAATCTACTCTAGGAAGCAGGAGAGGGGAATTTCTGAAGTCATTTCTAACTTCCTGTGAAAATATTCTCTGGCTGGCAAGAGATTTCCCCGATAACAATGAATACACAATAAAGCGGGTGCCTCTGCCTTGGATACCTGCCTCACAAATAACCCATTTGGCTTCCCAATCACCCTGATACCTAAAGCTAGCAGAATTTATGCCCGTGGCTGGAATGGCTCTGTTCAGCCAGAAAGTGAAAGTTTATGGCCGAACCCCTTGCTCTGAAATGAAATCTAGTCTCTTTGGCTCGCCTTTATTAGGCCGTATTGTACAGCGATAGGGGACATAAGTATTCAGAATCTGCTGTCACTGAAACAGGACTGAGTTGGCAAGCACTTTTGTCCTCACACTCAACACTGTGTCCTAAAATGGGAAAGTTGAATAGAAATTAGGGACACAAATCAGGGCCATTTTCTGAGACTTCATTTTTAATTGAATTAAATATAGCCACGCTGTTGTCCTCTCTTTGCGTAGCCCACACTGAAATGGGGACGGAGCTACCACTGGGGTCATTGGATCAATGGAGAGAGACTAAGCAGATAAATCTGGGTCCTTGAAATATTGTTTTGACTAATTACCACAGCAACCCAAACACTTGGATACCCATCTTGTACTTAATTAGCTACAAGCCTTCTCTGCAACGGCTCCAGTATTTAGTGATGCTCATGGAAAGCTTTCTTTTTCATCTCTAACTCAAATTCTTTGGCTGTGATTAGTTCTGCTTAATCTTCGGTCCATAAAGGCACGATGGAGAAAACTTGTTCTCTGTTCTTCACTGTCTTTGAAAATAGGTCCTTGTTACTCAAAGTGTGGTCTCTGTTTGGGCAGATCAGTGTTGTCTGGGAGCTTGTCAGAAATGCAGTTTTAGACCCCACCCCAGGACCACAGCATCAGAAACTGCCCTTTTCCGAGGCTCTCAGGGGATTCACATGCACAAGCCCAGGACTCAGAGCCTCAGAAGACTTTGTTACATAAGCCCTCAGATGTGCCCACTGGGGAGAAATTATCTGGGGAGTTCACATCACTGGATACGGTGGGGTTCTCACTGAACTGTCTGAAATACTGAAGATTCTGCAAAGGCATAAGCTCTTCTAGTGGTTTGTCTCATCAAAAGCAGGCTCGTAATTCTTGTGCTGATTCAAATGCTTTTCTAACTTCTTTCATCTTCTCCCAGTTCGAAATATGTAAATAAATAACCAACCAACCAACGGTTGTTTTTGGCTTCAATTTTAGACTTTAGAAGTAATGGAATTGCCAAATATAGTCTTTGGTGGGCTCAGTCACTTTGCTGTTGCATTGTTGTTTGATTCGTGTTGATGCATTGGAACCATTGGAATCTAAAATGTGAGAACAAGATGAAGACAGAGGGCGAAGTCCCATGAGGAAGTCGTGAGAAAAGGGGGCTCCTTTCTGCAGGGATGGCGGTGGGACCACTGGCCAGCAGGAGGAAGGACTTCAGTTAGATTGTTGGTGATGCACCAGTTCCTACGAGTCCCTTCTTTCCAATCCAAGCTTTCATGTTATTGGATTTTGAATTAAGAAAATCATCAGCGACTTGCTAAGTAGCCCAACATGTTCTGGGATGACAAAATTTCCCAGAAAAACATTGCTCATAGGAACAAGTTTTCTGGGAAGTTTAAAAAGGACCCAATTATACAGGCTCCGTATTAGATCCCAAGAAGGAAGAATTTTTCAGCATTTGGAGGCAGAATGGGTCCATCTCATGGTCCAACACTAAATGCTATGAAGATGTCAGGGCTTGCTTGTGATTAGATGCCTGGAAAAATGGTGCTTGTTACTTTGTGTCTTTCTCCAGTTTTGTTTTCCTCAGTTCAGTTCAACAGATACGAATTAAGCATCTCTTATCATGTGTGGATCATCTCCTTCGGCCCTGCCAGCGTCGCTGGAGGTGGGCACGGTTAACGCTCCCATTAAGGCAGGCAGAGCACATCACGCTGGGGAAATGCAGAAAGGCCTCGCCAGTGAGATGGCATGCAATGTGAGCTTCTAGGAAGAGTTGGACTTTGACAACTGAAAACGGCCACAGAGATCTACTTGTAGCCCTGCCCATCTCCACGAGCTGCTCCTTAAAATCGAGGGTTCTGGGACTAAGTACCAAATTCCCCTGGTAGAGATTTACAGTTCATATTAATGTGTTAAATACTCTAACTGCCCCCCAAAATCTCATCTGGCTTTGTTAAGTCCAGTGCTTTCCAAACCTGTGTCACCGTTCAGCAGATATTATTATCAAGCTACTACTATGATCCTCACACTGTTCCAGGTACTGAGGATTCAGATAAAATTTTCTGCCTTCAGAATGGCCTCCAATTTAATGGGGGAGGCCCTAGAGCCCCCTCTTCCCTCCCTTATGTTCAAGGTGATACCTATTAGTGGCTTCCATTGAGCTTACTTTGGGGAATCTTATTTGAGAGGGATTCTGCTGTGCTGACACTTGGGGGTAATGTGGGAAGAAGGAAGGGTTGGGAGACAGAGGGTGACCAGCTCGACCGCAGGAGCAGGCCACGGATGTGTCCTGTGGCCTGTGGCCTGTTTGCTGCCCATCCACCAGGAGAGAAGTAAGAAAAGGAGAGTAAGTGTTTTGAAACTTTTAAAGCCGTTCACAGATTGATGTAACATCCGTTGAATCTCAGGTGCAAATCACAGATTGATGTAACATCCGTTGAATCTCAGGTACTTTGCACGTCTCGTCTTTTCCTTCCTTTCTCTTGTTTTCCTGTTTTGGAATTCATTTCAGTCAGAGTTTGCAGAAGTTTGAGTCTGCAGAAGAGTGGGTATTAGAAATAAAACTAAAACCCTGGTCTCTCAGCTCAAATGGGTTGAGAAGCTCTGTGCCGGGGGCCAATCGTCCTCGTGAGGATGGCTCGGCAGCCTGCTAGAGAACATTGGGTACTTCCTGCTCACTCTGCCCCGATTAGAATTATTCTAGGGATAGTTTAAGAACCTTATTATTTGAAGCACAAATAAAGATGTTCTTATCTATTAGCAAGATTGCAAAACCAAAGTCCTATTTGAATAGATAGTAAACAGGCCAGTCTTTGAAAAGGTCTGACATCTCTTAAGCATAAACACCTTTGCTACATTGGAGAAAAAACTAAGGAGAGAGTAGAAAAAATCCTCTATTTGAAAAAAATTGAAAGAAAGTACCAACTTCCTGCTACATACGTGACACTTTGTTAAATGATTTCTAAATAATTCTTTTTAAAAGTCCTCATGCCTCTCTTTTGCTGTCCCTTCTTTTCCCCAGTCCCTCTGACACTCCTTCTGTCTTCAGAATTAATCTGGGCGGGGGTGACATAGTGGGAAAATGGCACATGCTCTGATGCTTTTGGTGGTGTGGTCTGTTAATCTCTCTCTAAATACCTCATACAGGCTGATTTGTTTAAACAATATTTATTTATTTATTTTTAGAGAGAGGGGAAGGGCGGGAGAAAGGGAGAGAAACATCGATGTGAGAGAGAAACGTTGGCTGCCTCTCTCGCGCCCCCAACTAGGGATCTGGCTCACAACCCAGGCATGTGCCCTGACTGGGAATCGAACTGGCAACATTTTGGTTTGTAGGCCCACACTCAATCCACTAGCCAGGACTGATTTTTTTTTCATACTGTCTGATGGGAGAAATCTTTTTTGATAGTCTGCAGGCCCCCCAGTCTGGAAGTAAGAGATTTGGCTCAAGTCCACCGTGAAATTTATCTCTAGAGTTGTTTGTTTATTCATTCAGTGCTGAAGCAACCAGTTATCTGGCATTCCATCAGATTCCAAATAATTTTTTAAAAGTTGACATTGTCCTGAAGCCTTTGGAAAAAGCAGAGATCCTTTCATCCTGTCCTCGCTGGATAATGCAATCTGAAATTGGCTGATTGTGGAGTGCCAAGTGGTTATGGAGTCCCTGGAGAGCAATGCTGCTCTCAGAAGGGCAGCCGACCTGAGTCCACATCCCAGAAGTCCAGCATTGATGGGCAATTTGGCACAAGGAAGGATTATATTCTGAAAAGGTGCAAAGTACCATCCATTGCCCGTCTCTTCTACATCTTGCCTTTGGTTTCAACTGTTTCACCCACTTCCCCCGCCCCAGAAGGCTGTGGAGCGAGGCATTCTCCCGGTGAGGACCTACGCTAGCAAGATTCAGGCATTTTGTGTGTTAATTCTGTGAGTTGATTTTAGGGCCTGTGATCATACTGAGGAATGTTGAGGCTAGGAAGGGAGAGAAGGAGATGGCCACGTGCCTGTGGATAAACACTGGGGCACGCTTGTTAACATGGGGACTTAGAAGGAAACAAAGGAGGAGAGGACCCAGGAAGCCCGATGATAAAGTCTTCTCAACACTCGGTTGTCCTAACATATCGCTCCCTCCAGCAAGGGACCCCGAGGTGCAGTAAGAGCTTGGATGTTCCCCAGTGACAGAGCGTGGAGGTGAAGGCTGGGGGTGAGCTCAGCTTAGTCACCAGCCCGCACACGCACCAGCCTAGAGCCCATGAATGTCGATTCCAGGTTTGTAATTGTTGTCAAGGGCTTGACATGTTTGTGGGCTCTCTTTTTTTGTAAGAATAAATATGGTTTTGTGGGATCCGGGATACTTAGGCCACTTCATGTCACTGCCGTGTTTTAGACTGTCACATTATAAAGAATAGTGCCCCAGGTATTGTATAATTTATATGTACAAATATTCATTCACACGTGGCTAATGAATTCTTATTAAGTACTTGTATGATTTAAAACTGTGAATGATTTAGAGGAAGAATATTAACTGATAATTCAGATAGATTTTAAAAAAAAATTATAAATGTAGATTTAAAAAAAAATTATAAATGTAAAAATGACCTGCTATTAGATTACTCCCTGTTTTGGGCAATGCTAGTGGGTATGTTACGACTCACCTCTTCTTATTGCAGCTATTAAAATAATGGTCATTGGTGGTTTTTATAATTTCCTTCCAGTTCATTATTTTTGATGTGCACAATATAACATATATTTGGATTAAAACAGTGTACTTGTTTTCAATTAAATAAGGATTGGTACACGATAATCTTTGGAATTATTTACATGACTCTGGAGGTAGGGATAGACTTTTGCAAAATTATTTGGCTGCAATCAACACGATTATTCTGACTCATTGCTGGGAACAGAAACCACGGTGGTTGTAACGTAGCCCAGCCAGGATGGTTGATTTTTCACATTCACCGGGCTGTTAGCATTAGGGAAACATAGTTTCACTCTAATCAGAGAAAGCATAAAATATAAAAGGTGTCGTTACCAACCAGTCATTAGTAACAGATGCAGAAATGGAATCAAGAGGGTGTCACTTCCCCCAGAGCCAAGGCTGATGGTTCCAGTTGGAAGGCTCACCTTTGATGATGAAGCCACCGGCCTATAGAGTGGTATACAACATTTACTTGGGGGGCTTGAACTAGACTGAGTGAAAAATTAGATCATGAAGGGGAGTAAACAAGCCCAGGAGAAGAGTAGACGAGCTGGCCCAGGGGAGCAATTCCCTTTTCTCCCCGAGGTCTCTGCGAGTAGTTGATGCACATCACCTGTGCATCTTTGCGAGGCACTTTTCTGAAGCAGCTGGAGTTTGATGTGACAGTCAAAGGAGAAATTGCTGCCTCAGGAAATGCTCTGCCTTTGACTGATTGCTGAATGGCTGGCAAATTAATTTTGGCACCTTTCCCTAAGTCATTTTGGTCCCGTTCCTTCATTTTTCTGCTGGGAAGTGTGCATTCACATTACAGTTAAAAATATGTTGGCACCACCAATGTGGAGAAGAGCATGCACTATTTTAGGAAAGAAGTGGCAGGCTGAGATGGTTCCATTTCAGAGAAGAGCAGTGATGCTGTCATGCTCTGGGAGGGGCCTGAAGTCTCTTCTGGCTTGACTCAAGGTCAGTGTTACTCTTCCTGGCCTCTCCCGAGTCCTGGGCTCCAGGGTGTAAGGTTTCGAGTCTCTGACGGTCTTCTGATCCGATATTTCACCCTTAGATAACTGACATACAGCAAACCTTTCCTGTCCCCGCCCCCCGAATCTTATCATCACGACTTCCATATGTTTACCCTGTCATGTTTAGCCAGAGGTAATCGGTAGGTGATTAAGAACATGAACTCTGAATCTTGTTTGTACCACTCATTGGCTTTGTGACCTTCAGTGGGTTCCTTAACCTCTCTGTGCCTCAGTTTCATCATCTGTTAAGGCAGTGAATCACAGTGACCATAACTCGCTCCACCCTCTCTAGATCTCTTTGTCCACTGTCCTTTCCGCTGTGTCAAGCACAGTGTTTTAAGCTGAATGTATTTGACACTTAATTTTTCCTTTTCTAAGAATTACTGCTGACAAAGGTAAAAGGAATGTGCACTTTTGATTTTGCTTTTCCAAAGTGAGTCAAAGATACCGTGCTTGAGACATAGAAAGGGAAGCCTGCACGCGAAGTCATCATGTAAACAAACCCTTGCCTCTGTCTGCAGACTGAGGTTCTGTTGGCTGAGCCGGTGACACACCGCAGTGCCATCAGGCTGGGTGCTCGCTCCCTGCCTCTGCTGCTGTGACTGGCCTGGTCCTGGTCCTGTCACAACTTGTCGTTTCTGCCCTTCAGGATTAAAGCGTCTCTGCAGAAATTAATCGCTGATTCTTATGCTCTTATGTTGTACATATGTTTTTAAATTAAATTTAATTGTGGTAAGTGTATAGAACATAAAATTTACCATCTTATCATTTTTAAGTATTTTTTGGTTGTTGTTTCTTTTGAGTGTGTGGAATATCTATCGGAAACCGAAAGCCATGTTGACTTATCTTTATGGAAACAGTGTTAAAGATGCGGACATTTCTAAAGGGCTGTGACAGCGAATTTAAACCCCTCAGCATTTCCACAGTCCATTCACTGCTACCACATCTAGCATTGTAGACACAGTCTGAGAGTCTGCATATGTATGTGGAAGAGGGATTTTGCTTTCCAGGAAAGTTCAGTGCATTTTTTTCCCCCAGCATTTGACTTTTGATTCTCCAGCATTTCAAATCAGCCACAAAGGCAAACTTGGAGGAAAAGAAATGTGGGGAAAAAAATCAGTAAAAGTCAGATTTATCTGGTCAGATAAATCATAACCAGATATATCTGGTGCTTTTTCCGGCAAAGAGAAAAATATGGGGAAATAAATACCAGTTCAAGTAGGATTTGATAAGTAACTAGAACAGGTCCTAAGATATACAATATGCTCAATAAATATTTACTGAATGAATAAATCAGTGAAACAAACAATTTTTGGTAAGTTCAAAACAAACACAAGTAATACAGTTATTTTGCAAAGAATCTCTATTTATGTAGAAAGTTTAGTGATTAACGTACAATAAAATTTGGTCTACAGAGTAGTTCTGTCAGGACACAGAGGCGTGAATACACTGGCCATAACTAAAAGAGCCATATTAAAGCCACATTAATTGAGAAATACCACCGATAGTAAAAAGTAATTGAAATAAAGGTTCGTATTTTCATTATTTTTGAAAATCAAGTGGAATATTTAAATTAGCAACAAAAGGAGCACATTATAAAATGAATGTCTCTGCTCAAAGAATAGGCTGAAATCTTACACTTCAACTATACAGTTTGTTCATAAAGCTTTACTATGAGGACTTATAATTGGTAATCTTTCATATAGTATCCTGTTTACCAATCAAACAAATTATGATAATGTAATGCCCCAAATGTTCCATGTTTAAAACTATTTACTAATGCAGACTAGGTAGGCTTTCATCATACTTGTTGGAATTAATGACCTCTGCTTATAGAGTCCAGCATGTCTGTTATTTGGAAAAAGAAAAGTTGAAATTTTATGACGTGAGGGAACGAAGAAGTTCATGCTTAGTCTGCATACATTGCGATTCATTTTTTTGAATCACACCATTTAGCAGTAGAAATCTTTGAGTGCCTTTTTTTTAAAGACCCCACTCTGGGGAAGACCAATTTGTAGATAAACAACCCATACCCAGCAGCATTGCATAGCTAATGTGGAACGTGTGGGAGCAGGTTAGAAGCAGCCCAAGTTAATGAGGTTAGCTAACATAATCTAATCACCCAGACTGAGCACAGAGCAGACATACAGCATAGAACCAGGGAGTATTCAGTTTATTTCTAAATTATTTTTGGTTTTTGTATTTTAGAGTGTCACCAAGTAGAGAGTAGATGTGCATTTCCCACTGTTTCCAAGTCTCTTTCAATTTCAAGAATTGTAATTCCCCTGCCAACTTACTGTTGGGCCATAGGCAAGCTGCCTTTTAATTCAACATCAGCACAAGAAATTACTGAGCCTCTTCCTGTTGGCTAGAAGGCTCCCTCTCATCCTTCCCTCTTATCAAACCTCAATGGAAATGAACCTGAGGCAGAGCTCACACATACCCGAGGACGACATAGGCCGGCCTGCCTGCCCTGGGAATCGGGGAAGTCCCCAAGCTCCCAGATGGGCTAGGCATTCTTGTTGTTATTCACTTTATAATTTTTAAAGATTGATTCCTTTTTTTTTTAAATTGAACCAGAGACATGGAAATAAAGAACAAACTGACAGTGACCAGAGAGGAGGGGGAAGGGGAATAACAAGGGAAAGGAGGAGAAGGGTCAAGTCAAGGAAAAAGTATAAAGCACCTGTGGACAAGGACAATGGGGGGAAGGACTGAGTGTGGGAGAGGGGGTGTGAGAGCAGGGGAGAGTATGGGGTAAAATAGGGACAACAGTAATTGAACAACAATAAAAAAATTAAAAAAATATAAAGGTTGATTCCAGGGTAAAAACCTTTTCAGAAATTTGTAGCATGAAGAAGGTTATTGGGAAAATCAGTTGAACTTGATTATTTAGGAAAAAACCCTACGTTTTAATGAAAATTGGGGTAAGAATGCTCTGAAACTATATTTTACTTCTTGTGATATTCAAGATGGGGTTGGAAAAATCTTTTTTTTTTTTAAGTAGAAATAGATGTATTGTTTCATTTTAATATGAGGACTGTCCAGAAAAAGTCCAGCTATTATTAATACAACGAGAATGGTTTGCACGACATCGATGGAACCTGGCAGCCAAGGAGAGTGGACTGGAATGTGCATGTGTGAACAATGACGACTTCACTGTACTAGTCAGTGGGGGTGGTAGACGCTGTTGAGTGAGCATGTGCACTGTGTGGGCATCACATTCAAAATGACTGAGCGAATACAGCAACGAATTTGCATGCAATTTTGCATTAAGCTTGAACATTCTTCTGCCAAAACTATTCGAAAGATTCAGAAGGCTGCAGCTGTGGGCGGCTGGTGATTGGCAGCTTCATCACGACAAATGCTCCCACTCATGTGTCATGTCTCGTGCAGGATTTTGGTGAAACATCAAATCACCCAGGTGACTCAGCCCCCCTTCATCCCAGATTTGGCACCCTGTGATTTCTACCTTTCCCCAAAACTAAAATCACCTTTGAAAGGGAAGAGATTTTAGACCATTGATGAGATTCAGGAAAATAGAATGGGGCAGGTGATGGTGATTGGGAGAAGTGTATGAAGTACCAAGGTGCCTACTTTGAAAGGGATTGAGGCGTCATTGTCCTGTATACAGTGTTTCTTGTATCTTGTATCTTCTTCGATAAATGTCTGTTTTTCATAGTACATGGCTGGGTACCTTCTAGACAGAAAAAAATATGTATGTTCATTGGAAAAGCCTTCAGACAATAAAGAAATCTGTAGAGAAAAAGTGTCATTTCACATCTCAGACATAACAACTATTACTGTTTTGGTATAAAACTTTCTAGATTTTTCCATGGCTTTACATACATTCAGATAGTTATAGGGTATTTAATAAAACAAGATCAGACTATACACACTATTTAATAATGTGCCTTTTTACACAATTTCTATATTAACATATATTTTCATCATAATTTTAATTGCTTCTTTGTATTCCATTGTGTACATGTAAAAGCTGTGCTTTCCCCCCCAATTTTTCATGACTAGAAAGGATGTTCTTATACAAATGTCTTTTCATACTTGTGTACTTGTTTCTTTGCTATCAGTACTTAAAAATGGAATTGTGTACGAGACAATGGATTTCTATAAATTTTTCTAACAATTATAAAATTGCTCTCCAAAAAAGCCGCGTCAATTTACCTGCCTACCAATATTTTAGTGAGTGTCCATGCCCCCACATCCTTGGAGTCTTACAGGTTTAGAAGAAGTGGCCCTGGCTGGGTGGCTCAGCTGGCTGCAGTGCTGTCCTGTACACCAAAGAGTTGTGGGCTTGATCCCCAGTTGGGATTGTGTACTGGGGGGTGGGACAACAGATTGATGTTTCTGTTTCTCGCGTCGATGTTTCTCTCTGTCGCTCTGTCCTCAAGTCAATAAACACATCCTCAGGTGAGGCGTGAAAACAAAAAGAAGTGGAGCTTTAGAGGGATCATACTTCTAGCCTGTGAGTTTAGGGCTGGGGAAAGCTGTAAGGGGATGATATGCTTGTGTTCCTGGTTGCTGCCGAAGGTCACCATCATTACATAGCCAGTGTGTTCGTTTGTTTGCAAGATGGTAGAACTCAAGCTTTCCTTTCACAGCCTACTGTAGTTATCTTAAACCCTCTTCTTGTTCTTCTCCTTTAGATTGAGGAAGACACGTGGCAGAAATACTACTTGGAAGGAGTCTCAAATGAAATGTACACAGAATATCTCTCCAGTGCCTTCGTGGGTCTGTCTTTCCCTACTGTTTGTGAGTAAGTGACCATCAACCATACAGTCCTTGGCTGTCAGGGATATTTAATGTGCCCCTCACAGGAGAGACCCCCCACCTATGCCCAGCATAGTCGGGACACTTGCCAGTTACAGACTGTGCCCTGTGTGCTCAGCCTTGTGTGATGAACTCAAGGTGGGTCCTGGCATGGTCTCTGCCTTGGAGATTTCTGCTGGGCATACTTTTCCTCCAGACCTGAGAATCTCAGGCTTGGATCCATCATCTGTACTAAATCAGGAAAACTCACTTTTGCTGCATGTCTTGAATTATGCTCCTGTGATGTAGATGCATTTATGAAGGGAGCTGTGAACCTATATCTCTCTGATGTAACTAGCCAATCTCTCTAGCCCCTTGATGAAAGGAATTTTAATCTCTCTTTCAATTAAGTTATATCATGGCATTATCAGAGAAGCCACCATTCAAAGTGCATTCTTGATTTGCTGAGAAAATGCAGAACCACATGAACCAGAAGGAGACCTTGAAAAAGTCCCTGACATGGACAACTGCGATGTTGTAATAATAAGAAGACTCTGCTTCTCCTGACACTAGCTTAGCAGGGTGGATTTGAGCAAGGACAGCTGCAGCCGGCCATAGCCCCTCAAGGTAGAAAAGGTGATCACCTAAGGGGTATGACCTCAGGAGTGTCAGGTGTCCTGGACCCCGAGAAACTTCCACCAAGACAATGCCTCAGCTTCCCCACTTAGGATCTCAGATGTTGGTTTAAGTCAAACAGGGGCTTTGTTCCCTATGAAAACACAAACTCCCTTGGAATGCTGAAACATTTAGCCTGATCCACTGACACCTTAGCTAAGGATTTGAGAAACTCAGTCTCATTGATCCCAACTGGGAAGAAGCAGGAGAATCTGGGAAACCACTGGGCTGAGGTTCCCTTGTGAAAGAAAAGCTGTTCCCTTGTGCTGTCTGCCTGCCTAGAAACTGAACCGACCTTCTGGAAAGGAATGTCTAAGGAAGATGATCCTGGGGGCTCTTGGGTTCCCCTCACTCATAGTCTTCTCTTCGGTGCACTGTGGAGAGGGGACAGAGCACCTGATAGCTTGGGGTTTACCTGGAGATGCCTGCCAGTGAACACAGCAGGTGCACTCAGCCTGTCCCTGGGTCCAGACCCTGAGCGATACGAAACGGTTTGGCTGTTTACTGAAATTTCTCGCTCTGTCTCTAAGTGAAAGTTTAAATGCTAAATGGACTGGAAAAGTGAATAGGTAATTGATTCGGAAGAAGTTATTTTCTGAAAATGGATGCCCTGTTGTAACTCCCATGTGCTCCTGTCTCCGAAAGCTATTTCTCCTTCTGCCAAGATAGAAGTTAACTAACTGTTCAGAGGCACTGGGTCCTGGAACACAGAGGCTGCCCCTGGGGATTTTCTCCACCTTGGAGCTTAGTCCGCCTAGGATAGAAAGCTTGGGAGAATTCCGGACTTATATAAAAAAAAAAAAAGCCGATTCTATAAAAGTGCGATTGCGGACTCCTCTACCTAACAAAGGGGTGGTGAGGGCACCCAGCAGAGCCCCCAGGGCTCCTATGGCGTTGGAGGCATTAGCAGGGAGTATGTGAGGCCCCCTCCCTTGGTTGCTGATTTCCCCTGGCTTGACCAGTGCTTATGTCTATCATGGGTGCTCCCCTGGAAGCCTGCTCTCCCATCCTGCTCTCCCATCGCTTCTCTTCTGCTCCTGGGAATCAAATCAATGCATAGGAGTGGTAACCTGTAAGGTTAGGATTGCTGTCCCGGGAAGTCGCGACTGGGTGAATTGACCACAGGGAAAATTTAACTCATGAATTTACCCTCCACGGTATTTCATTTCTTAAAAGTTAGTTGCCAGTATTTCCAAATAGAGGTATTTCACATAAACAATGGATTTTGGTCTCTCCTGAAAATCTGAGGAGCCAACACAGGACTTGCATTTCTGGCGAATGCTAACCTCCTCCAGTTTGCTGTAAGGAAGGGTTTGGTGTCGCCCTCCCCTCCCTCAAACCAGGCCAGATCAGCATGTCCAGCCCCAGGCCTGTGGACACCTGAGCTTGCCAACTCCGGCACATAGGTTACTGTGATACTCCACTGCCCTATAGAGCCAGCTCAAGAGCTGGTGCTAGTGACTGCTGTAAATACTTCCTTTGATTGATTTTCAAGTTCAGAACATGTCCCAAGCAGGACCAGATCCCTCAGACACACCTTGTTGTCAGAATTTAGCGTTGGTTCAGTACAGCTTCCGGAATGCAATAAAACAAAACAGCCTTCTGATGTGAATGAGAATGTTTGCAACTTAGAGCTATTATTCGTTTAACACAATGATACAGCAGAGGTAGAAATAATCAATAAAGAAAGGACATTTAATGAGATTTAGGAACATCCCAAAACATTGAAGCTCTCCTCAAGCATTTGATTATCTGGAGGCTTAATTATCTGTGTTTTCTACTTTAAATTAAAGAAAAGCCATAATTCAAAGTTACCAGCAGTTTAATGATAACACTCTTCAATTCAGGTTAATTAAAGCACAGCCGTAATTAGAGTGTAGTGTTGTATATCACTGGGCTGGCACATAAGTATTTTCATTACAGTAAGAATTGGCTATTTAATTTCAGAGTGACATAAAGGATGCCAGAATATATTTTAAGCTGTTTCATGTAGACAAAAAAGAATTGGGGAATATTCTGGGTATAATAAAGCACAGATAAAATATACAGATTTTCAGAGCAGTTTCTATAATTATACACTACATTAAAACAATATGCAGCACGTAACATCTTAAAGCATAAACGAAAGAAATTTGCTCTTCCCCTAGGCTAGCAGAAAGCCTCTCTGCAGGGTGGGGTCACAACACAGGAGAGTTTGGTGAGATCTTAGAAGCTGAGAGAGTCGTTCTGTGAAAACCAGGGGGCGGGATAAATTGGTGAAATTTGAGGTCTTTTCCCAAGAGAACGGAATGGGGGGAGGAAGAGAGGCAGGAGAGACAGAAGCCGCCCCCCACCCCCGACACAGTGCAAGTTTTTAAAAAATTTCAAGTAGAGAGATGCTCTCTCTTGTCCTAGCGAGGTGCCTACCAGCTATGTACTTTGATTTCTTTGCATCAGCTTTCTGGCTTCACTACGTTTCTTGCCAGAAGGATCAGCTTTGTTCCAAAAGTAGTCGCTAATTTAGAGAAAATGCAATATCGTTTCTAAATATTTCATTGACATTTTATTATTTAATCGTAACAATTCTGTGATGTTGAGATTAGTATCACTGTCCCTGGTTTACCAACGGGAACACTGAGCTGGGGCCCCTTCCCCAGCTGCCCAGCAGACAAGTTACAGAGCAAGCATTCCGACGCGGGGCCTTGTGCAATTGGGAGCAGCTGGGAGTCACTGCTCAGTGAAGGCTGGCTAATTAACAATCTCCTGGGGAGCTTATTAAATGAAGAGGCTTCTAAGCTACATCTTCAGATTTTAATATCTGGGGTAAGGCCCCCAAATTTGCATTTTTTTACAAACAAGTCAGGTGATTCTGATTCAAAGTTTGAGGACTGAGAACCCTCATGGACCCCACCCCTCTGTACCATAGATTAGAATAACCTGTCTTATTCCTCACTTTGGGCTCAGACACTGGAATGTGTTTCTCTCTGATTTTAGCTAAGTCACAGATGCATGGGTTGGCCACATATTGCAAACTAAGATTTGGGCCTCTGTGTGGGCTTCCTTGCCATCATTCCTTCTCCACATAGGGTATTCTGCAACGTCCAGGGACATAGGAAGCGGTCTGTCACGCCAGGCAAACCACTGACTGCTCCCCCCACTCCCCACGCCTAATCCAGAGCAGTATAGGAAAAAGACGTGGGGTGAGGAACCTGTTAATACTCTTGCTTATGTTTCTGCCAGGGATCATAAAAGCAGTTGCAGGCTGGGAAGAACAGATAGACACTAAATGTGGAGAAGTCCACAGGAAACAAGGAAGTTCAGGGTACAACACTCAATGCCACCTGTTGGCCTTGTTGGAGGTCCTGGTGGGCATGTCCTCATCTTCCCTGGGATGCTATAGGGTGTTCTTTTTAAGGGCCAGCAACTCCTGAGCACATCCCCTTGGTTTTGCACAGCTGGTGTGCCCCTGGGCCCGAGTGGCAGTAAGATCAACGTAAAGGAGCATTGGGATCTGAAGGAGAGGGTGCCATCCGTGGTGCTCTAAGCACCAGAAAACCACCTGCTCCCTTGCCCTCCCACTCCCCACCTTCCTCAGCAGGTGACTCTGGAGGGTACAGACAGCCAGCTGGAAGCAAGGGGTGGCTATGCTTCTCACTGAAGCGTCTTACTCTTGAGCAGTTTACGTACTAGGATGCTGTGTGATGTCACGGAGTGTGAACTGTGGAGTCTCAAAGGCCAGAGGCCATACCTCCAGATTGGCCACTTGCTGGATATGTGATTTGGGACAAAATATTTGATTTTTGAATACCCAACCTTGGACTTGGTACTTACCCCCAGCTTCCTTATCGCTGAAGTAGGAATGACATTACTTATCTTTCAGAGCTGGCTAATGTCCTTTTCCTCTCTTCTACCTGTCTGCATCCTCCCACTGCTCTATCCTGCCCCATAAATATGACGTGTGCACGTAGGAAGAAAGAAATCCACTGTGGCATTTCAGGTTATAGTTACTTTTACCTTTTAGAAAATTCTGCCCATGGTCACCAGTCAGTCAGTTGGGTAGATAGTTTATGAATGTGGGATGTTAGTGCCAGTGTGCCAGGCACGGTGTCATCTCTAGAGGAACCTGCAATTAGACTTGATCACATATATGCACAGTAAAAGATTAATAACAACATTACAAATGCCAAGTCAAAGATTCTGTTTCCCTCCAGCAGCAGCCTTCTGAGAGTTTGCGATCTGGCTAAGGAAGATAATCCCCATTGTCAGGGAGAGCGGAACACCTATTGATAAGTGTTTGTCCAATGGATACACACAACAGAGGACAGATGCTGAGAGTTACAGGGAGACAGAGCTTCCTGTAGGCTGGGGGTGACCAGGAGAGGCTTTCTGGAAGAGATGGCACTTGATGTGTGCCTTATAAGGAGAGAGAGAATAAAGAGGGGATGCTAAGTGGCAGGGAATCAGGAGCCACACAGAAGTCTCTCAACACCCCCGTCTCTTAGAGATTTTGCAATGAGAGCAAGTTGGTCTCTACTTTAGATGGCAGGAGGAGACAAAGCAGGTATCTTTTGACATGTGATATTTTCAGGGGGAATCAGCGATAATGTTTTTATCATGAGAACTAGCAAATATGAGGATACACACCCCTGCCTCCAGGTAAGAAAGTGAAGGCCCAGGGGAGAGGAGGGAGGTGGGGAAGGAAGGAAGGGCCAGAGGGAGCCAAGTGTTCACAGGTTCGGTCACAGGAACACCGTGTTCCCGGTTCTGAACCTCACAGCGAGCCTATTAGTCATTCATTACTTACAAAATATAAAACCTTCATTATATCAGATTTTACAGCTCAGAGGGGATTAGGACAAAAGATGCATTTAAAATCCAGTGTGTCTCTCTCTGTCCCACTGCAGCTGGTGGAGCAGTTAAAATTCAGATTTGATGTGGAGAATTTAATGCCCGGGCAACCTGGGGAACTGTGACAGGTCTTTGCGGTGCTAACGGGCAGGAGTTCTGCCCTCAAGCCCAGTATCCAGCGTGGGTGCCTCTTTGCTGGTTTAAGACAGTTTGGGGTCTGGGGAGGATGCTTCATTTCCTCACCCACCTGCATTCAGGGTCCTAGACATCCAGAAAATCACACTGTTTTCCCGTGTTGTTTTGTGTGGGTAGATCTTTCCAGTGAGGCCACTTGAGGAAACTTAAAATTGAAGGCTGCCCAGAGAACGCTGGGTCTCCTGCCCAGTGAAAACTACAGCTAGTTTAACTTGAGCTCTGTGACATCATTAGATTCGAGAAAGACATCCAAATTTGAACATGGAGCAGAAAGAAGCTGGCAGGCCTGATGGTTTTGTGATAGATTTATTTAGCCGGACTGCAGAAATGAACGTTTTACGAGAATTTATGGAAAGGCTCAAGTCTCAGCTTTCAAAATTATTTTTCCTCAAAGAACTGGCCCTATTCATCTAATTATCTGGACTGAACATATATGAATGTAGATAGGAATACAGTGTTTATGAGTTTTTGTACTACCGGGGCCCAGAAGGTGAGCAGGGACCTGCGTGCACGCCAGTGAACAAACTGGCAGAGGCTACGGAGGCAGTGGCAGGCCGAGGACTCTCTGCAGGCAGGGTCAGGGAGCAGTCCCGTGGGAAAGGGGCTGGATGCCACAGGGTTGCCTTGATGCTGGCCCTCACAGCAAACACGCAGTTTGCATTTTGTTCCTGATTAACGGTAACAGCCAAGCTTTCTAAAATTCGTGGATTCACCTTTTAAACAAAGGCTAATTGTCCGTATCAAAGATGTAATTACGTTTACGTTTAAGTGTCCCAGGTATGCTAGTGGAGAGACAGTGAGCGTGCACAGGTTTGAGGGGCAGCTGTTCTAAAGCCTCCTTACTCCGCCCCTGTCGAAGCTGTTGGGAAATGGAATCTGAATACTGGCTCACGAGCATTTTAAAATCACAAATCACTTCCATTTTCTCGATGCTGAGTGTTACAAATCCTGCTGTTTCAAATTTTCTTTTTAACTAGCTGTTGCCATTTTGAGAGCCCATCGTTTTAAATCGAAGCTCGTAAATATGAAACTTTGTCATTCTAGCCCCTGGATCCCAAAGATCTGGTTTCCCAATGCCCAGTATTGATATCTGCATCTACTCCGAGTACACGTGTCCGCCTGGCATTCCCAGGGTCCCTCTGAATAACTGAGGAGGAGCTGGCACTTCGGGCGGAGTGGGTTTGGAGGGCACACTGAGAACTGCATCTTTTGCTCACCCAGTTCACTCCTGGCCCCAAGCCATGTATTTGCATATTCTTCTGAGCACATTAGAAGGTACCTACTCTATGACAGGTTTCTATGCCTAATTCACACTAGCAAGCAATCTTTCTAGTCAAGGGAGCTGATTTAATGGCAAGAATAATTTATGTCCCTCTGGGTAGGTAGAAACAGTTGGACTCTAATTCTTAAGAGCCTTTGCTCAGGAACATCTGGGTTGAAACTACGATAGTTAACAGATGATGCTAGCCGTAAAAAAAAAGGCTTTGTAAAATGTCATTGTCAAATTGAGTAGACCTCTACTTAATAATTATCAAGAAAGCAATCTAACTTGTTATTGCAACAGTTTTATTGCAGATAGCTGGTTTAAGACCTTTTTGTGACAGTGGCATTTTTTTTTTTTCCCTTGGAAAAAAAAAAAAAGAGGTCATTTCTGTTCCCCTGTAATTATTTTTGCAGTCAGCGACAACTTCCTGCATTGGGCATATTGGGACATTTTATTTTAGAAGCCAAGAATTAAAGTCTTGCTGACGTATGGCTGATTTCATTCTGTTTATCACAATGTGAAATTTTTTGCTTCTTTCTTATACCTTGTCTCACTCCAGGCCTCCTTTCTGCCCCCACCCAGCTCTTTTACATTTAAATGCCATAGCCTGAGTCAAGCCACAGAATGACTAGAAGGACTGGATAAGCAAAGCCTATTTTGCTTTACCAAAAAAAAAAAAAAGGTGTTGAATGATGCAAGTAAAGGTTTAATCTCAGGACATCAATTTTGGGTAATCTGAAGGTACATTCTTGGGAGCATGCATCTTGTAACAAGATTTGTAGAGGGTCCCAAGGAGAAATTAATGTCTGCGTCTTAGATTTGTGCTTACATTGTGGCATGGTAGATTGAAGGCAAAAATTAGATTCCCAGGGCACATCACTGCGATTATCTCCTACTACACCCTCCCCACCCTGCCCAATCTGTGTGCTTTTATGGAACAAGACAAGAAGCATTTTGTTTCATGATTCTATATGCACTCCTAAGCCTTCTCTGTCTAAACTAGATATTCCCAGTTTACCACTTTATCTCTTCTGTATTATTCCAGCAACTTCTGAGGTTCTGCTGCCCATTCTTTCATACATTTATTTAATCAGTATTTATTGAAAGCTTACGCTTTGCACTTTGCAAAATGCCAGGGAGAGAAAGCACGCGTATTGCATGGAAGAAGCTCACTCTAGAGGGCAGAGAGATGAGTAAATAGAGGATTACCACACGAAACCGCACCCTCTGCCCTGTTTACTTGCCTGGATCTCTTTTTCCCTCCTGGACCTCTAACAGGGGCTGCACCTCTGCTACAGCCTTAAGCCTAGTACCCTAACATTGACCAACTTTCTGTGGCAGGATCCAATGAAAAACTGATTACGAGGAGAGACATAGTTCTGCTTCCAGTGTAAATAGTAAATTACTCAAGATTGATAATTTGCAACCATCCAGATGATGCTCTTAGAGCAGAGATTAAAACCATAGATACCTGTAGGGGACTGTTAGCAACAAAGAATGAAGAGTGAGGTCTGAGACAACAGGGAGTGGTGGGGACTGTGGCATATTGGAGAGCACATGTCTCATCTAAAGGGGCAAGTGCTTTGAAGCACCAGTCTTTGTTAGCTTCGGTGTGGCCATATCTGATCTGTCCAGGAAATCTGGAAAACTAGTTTTTATATGAAATCACCTGTTGTTATCTGGTGCCAGTTTAAAGAAAAAAAGGACAAAACATTGTACTGACCGGACAGAACCTGTCAGCACATTGGGCTTCTGGCCACCAGTCATTTCTTCCACTTTTATGAGAAACACCTGTGCAGCACTGCACTGAGGCTTGATTTCCACTTTTGACATTTCTGCATAACAGTTGTTTAACCTTGAACGAATTGCTTAATTTCCACTTCTGGCTTTTCCATGGAAAGGCCCTTTGACCTTGAGCAAGTTAAGTTGCTTTCCCATCTTTGGAACTCAGTTTGGCATCTGCCTGAGAAGAGCAGCGTCAGCCAGTCTTGAAGGGCCTGAGTCTGAAAATCTGAGGTTGTGCCTCTGTTGGTTTATAATCACTTTGTTTATTTCACTCAGTCCCTCTCTTCTTCATCCCTTTGGCCATGTTTTGGGTCAAACGGCTTCTTAGAAAGAGGTATCTATAAAGTAGCATAGAATTATCTTAGACAGAGATTTGAAAGGTATGAAAGAGGACTCAAAGATCTGCTGGTGTATCCCCTGCTAGGTTATGAGTGTGCACAGGCCACGCAGACTTTATCGACTTCCCTGTATTAGAAAGCCCCTTTCTTTTTCTCTCCAATTGGTAAACAGTTGGGAAGTAGCTAGGAAGACGTTATTCATTCTTACTGTGAACTGTGTCTTCCCTTCTCACCTGCAGGGTCAGGTTGTTAAAGCAGTGAAATCCTGGATCCCCTGAACTACGAGAGACCCCAATTAGAGTGGTCATTGCTCATAGGATCGGCAACTTGGCCTCTTCCTGGTCCTTGCTAAGTCAAGATCACACTTCTCCTTGAGTTTTTGGCATTTAGCTGCTAGTTACTTTAGAAAGGGATTACTTAATCTTAGTAATTTGGTTCAACAAATATTGCCTAAGCCATCTGATATTTTAAACAGTTTAAGCTCCAGAAGTAACAGCTCCATAAAAGGTGTGTGTTAGCGGTGCTCTCTGGGACGTAAATTAAGAAGAGCATTTTTCCAGCTGTAGTTGGATTGGTGTTTCGGCAAACTGTGTAATCAGCATAAAGCCCAGGTCGTTAGAGTCTGCTGGCAGGAATCAGAAAACCTGCAAATCACCCGAGAGCCCCAATACACTTGCATGGAAGTGGTCCTTTGAAATCTGACTGTTTGTTGAAAGCAGTATGGTGGACCATGACCTCAGAGGCATAAATGAGCAATTGGTCTTATTCCCAACAGACAGCATGAGGCCTTCATCAGCACTTTACCTGTAGGTAACACATCCTCAAGCCCAGCACGTCTGATTATGGCACTTTGCTATTTAAAGCCAACCAAAGTTTCCCATTCCACTCAGAATAAGCTGCAGACTCCATGCAGTGGCCAACAGAGTCTTCTGACCTGGCTCCCACCTAGCTCCCTGACCCAATCATTATCACAGTTGTTATGGCTGGTCCTCAAATACCCCAAGTTCCTTCCAGCCTCAGGGCCCTTGCACTTGCTGTTTCTGCTCCCCAGGATGCTCTTTCCCCACATACTCTCACTGTCTGCTTCTCCTCATCATGCCCCCTTGCTTGGTGCTCTATGTCGCTTCTTCAGAATGGTCCTCCTGGACCATTGCAGGTGACACACTTTTTTAGTTACTCTTTATTCTCTTAGGGGTTTTAGTTTCTGCATAGTACTTGTGTTCATCTGGAAATTTATTCCTTATTTGTATATTTATTACTTATTCTTTGTATATTTTCTGCCAACACAAAATAGGTTTCACTGGGGGGTGAAGATGTTGTCTATCCTGCTAGGTAGTAGCTGGGGACCTTGGCAAGTCACATGAGCTTTCTGAGCCTTTGTTTCATCACCTTTCAATTAGAGATATTTATAGAAGCCTGAATAACTAGGATAATATGTTCCTCTCGGGGATATGGTGGAGATTAAATGAAAGCACCAAGAAGGGCCTTGACCTGTGACCCAGAATATCCTCCCCTTACAATGCTGGAGCCAAATAACCATCAACTCACTTCCCCATCTGTCAGTAACCATTGCTTTATTATCCCAAAGACTTTGGAACATAAGTGGTAATGCCCATTGTAGAAACACAATTATAATGTAGTCAATATACACATATATAATTTACGTGAGCTTTTATTTCTGAGTATTTAAATATATATTTTTACCTAATTGTATCATTATTTATATATTTTATCTATATAATATTTTTTGTGGATCTTATACCTTAAAATAGTCTTCAAAATGTCATTTTTGAATGCTGATATATTCCATATAGTACCATACTTCAACTGTTGCCTGATTACTGAACTTCTAGGTTCTTTTCATTTTTTTTTACTCTGTATGAATATTACTACCTTGAACACCTTTATGCAGAAAGAATTTTCCAGAACTTGTTACGATTTTTTTAGAATTGAACCCTAGTAGTGGAAATAATTCCTTGAGCTTGTCTGTACCAGTGGTTCCATGCACAGTACAATAGGGAATTCCAAACCAGTCTAAGACCCTTAAGGAAGTCGCACTGGTTGAGGAGACAGGATTCAGACATGTGAAGCCACAGCCAGGATCAGACTGACTGAGGGCTAGCCGACGTGGTTGCAGACAAGGTGCTGGAGGAGTTCTGAGAGTGGAGGGAAAGTCAGAGAGCAGTGGTTGCTGCAGAAGGCCCACACAGAAGGTTAGATTTGATGCGGGCCTGGGAGGGGGCGTTGGGAAGAGAGAAGACGTGCCAGGGGCAGGATGTGCATCAGTGAAGGCATGGAGGCAGGACCCAGTCCGCCTCACAGCGGTCTGGGCTGCAGGCAGGAGTGGCGGGCAGATGAGGTGAGGCAGTTTGGCTGGAGCCAGGAGTGACGGCTCTGCAGTCATGTGCCGGGCAGTTACATGGAGGCTAAGGATTATTACCATCATTCCGAGCACACAGGGGTCTGCTCGGAACAACAGTATGAGCCATTTGTACAAAAGACCAAAGCGGAATCCAAATAACAGGTCCAGCTGCTCCAAAAACCTCCCTCCCCCTGCAGTTAACATTTTACTACCCAACAGAGAAACTAATGAATCTGGCCCAGCATAAATCCCCAGGCACCAATTCCTGCTTGAGATCTGTGTCTAGACATCTAGACCTGAGTGCAATTTGCACTTTGAACATTCAGCGCCTTATCGCGTGTGAGAAATCGGCTTTAATGGAGATGCTGGGAGGTGTCGCTCATAGCCCCATCCGTTTGGCACAGCGACTGTAGAATGAGGGTCCCTTGGACAATGGCTGGATTAGGAGATGAAAAGGTCGTAATAGTGTTTGCTAAGTGGCTCTGGTCCTCAGAAGCACTGACTGGGAGTTTTCTCCATCCCTCTGCAGGCTGTGTTTTGTGAAGCTCAAGCTCCTAATGATAGCCATTGAGTACAAGTCTGCCAACCGAGAGAGCCGGTAAGTTCGCTGCGTCTCAGCAGCCAGCTGATGTTTACGATGGTGAGAGTGCATTCTGGGAATGTTCAGTCCACTTTTTCTTTATTAGGCATTGTTTATGTGCTTGGAGCCCCGATGCAACACCTCTCTGATCCTAGGACCCGTTTCGAGGCATGTTCAACCAGACATGGGAATTTCTATCCTGGACCCACCTGGCATCTCGAGCCCCACTGGGCATTGAGAGTGTTTCTCCAGGGGATGAGACACTCAGCTCTCCATCCGATCATGCCAACTTTCACCTTCCACCCTCTCAGCATAAAAGCAGGGACAGACACTGTCCTTTTACCCCTTTTTACTGTTGTGAGCACAAAGCAGGTGGACTCTGGCCCCCTTCCCAGCAGGCAGGGCAGAGCCGTGATGGGAGATACGAGCTCTCTTGATAGCCAAATTACAAGCAGCCTATTGTGGACCATATGTGCTTCTCCCGGTGCAGCTGAAATCCAGGTGGCAGAATAACAGCTTCATGTAAATTAGCCAGGAGATCAAGGCTCAGAGGCAGGAGCCCTCTTTATTTATTTATTTTGTACTTAATTATGTGCAAATCAGGCTGATGAGGGACTGGGTCTGGTGGAAACAGATAACACCCCAGTCAATATATGAGTTCACGTTGGAAGAAGGAAGCATCACATTAAAGAGGAATTTTGTTGATGGAATACTGTATGTATTACAGATACAATAGACATGATTTTTTGCCACCCCCCCCCCATTCTTATCCATAGTTTTGAAACAAAGATAACTTATTGAGAAATGTTCGGGCTTTGTCCTCTGGAGTGGCACTCATGGGTGGTCCCTAACTGTAGTCAGTCAGCCTTCCTGTAGAGTACAGGTACCCTTGGACGGGCACCTTCGTGACTGAGCAGAGGGCAGGGCAAGAGCGGAAGGCTCCTGCTCTCATCGGTGCGGGAGTTTTCATTATTTGGATGAATGACTCAATAAAGCCAGACTTCCAGATGTGCAGTCTGTGTCTCTCTAACAAAAACACACTGGATTACCAGCGGGTTAATCCAATGTTCTCTGTTACCTTAACCCCTAGATCAGATTGCTCACAAAGTCAATCTGATCAGACGTTCAGCTCTTGTGGAAATCCAAATCAACCAAGAGGAAGAAAAAATGGTAGATTTGGTAGACACATGTAGAACATGGGTATAGCAGTTAACAAATATGTATGCGGATGTACATTTTTCTTTTCTGTGTTGGCAAAGTGAAGAATATTATTTGCAAAACAAAACCAACTGAAACCACTCAGAGTCCTGGCTGTTTGCTATTCAACAGATAACATGGGTGTTTCTGGGACTGCTGCTTGCCCATGTTGTCGCCCATATTCACCTGTACCTGTGCAGGGGTTTTTGCAAATGATATCTTTTGTGTTGCCAAGTCAGTAAATCTTTGTGTAATTCAGTGTTCTCTCTTTATTCTTTGTGCATCTCTCAAAAAAAGTGTCATGCTGTGGGTGATGCCGAATAGCGTTTCCCAACCATTCTGGAAACATTTTATAGCAGGAGACTGTACCCTGAACCTTGACCAGTCAGCTCTCACCTGCCACTTTTTGGTCACACGGAGGGACAGAAAAAGTCTGTTAATGGTTCAGGGTGAATGCATTGACACCACCCTGAGGAAGAGAAATCAGAGAGAGGTTTTCTTGAACAGAGAATCTTTTCTTTGATGGGCTCTCCAGTTAATTCACATATCAGAGGTGTTTTCAACAAAGCCATATGTATATATAGCGTTCTTTAGATTTTGATTTTGATTTTTGTTTTAGAAAAGGGAGAAGAGACTTGTTTGGCTTTGTTTTGGCTTTCTGTGTGCCTTTGCCAGCTTTAACCCTCAAATGTGGCTTGGTCTCAGTGTGGAAGCTCATTGGTTCTTGTGGAACAACGTGTATTTGAGGGAATGTGGATCATAGCTCCGTGAAAACACAGGACTTAATAAACACAATAGCCGTGTTTCAAAGAATCAAGGGTGTGACCCTCCCTGAGATAACAATCTTAGGTATTTTTCTGCATTCAGAAATGTCCCGTTTCCTTTCCTCTCACCCTCTCTAAGTGCCCGGGTGTTAAAACTCAGAGAACCTTGCTTTCCCTCCCACCCCCTTGCCTCCAGCCTGTGTGGGGCGGCCTCCTCTGTTGTTTCACCCCGTGATACTGTGCCCATGCTTTGCTGAAAAACCTTGTTTTCACGTGCATCCTTCAAATAATTTGAAACAAAGGTTTTACTCCTTCTTTTCGTTTTGGTGTCAGTCAGTTTATGATCACGTTGTTTGATTTAAATTCTTTTCTTGTCGTTTTGCAGAAGCCGAAAGCGGTATGCATTCTTCGTTAACTTTCCTCCCAACCTCCACCCTCTGTCTTCACTTCCAACCGCAGGACTAACTATTTGCCAAGCATTCAGGAAGATAGGGATTATACAGATATATATTTGTGTATATGTGTGTATAATCTCATTCCCTTGTCTCCCGTATATGTATATATTTATAAATGTATATTTATACATAAATCCCTCTCCGACTAGCGTACATAACAATTGAAAGTAGCCTATTGCTTTTCTTGTTTGATTTGTTGATTCTTTTGGATGACGCACTAACTTCTTTGCAGGAAACCAAAACAAACAAAAACAACCACAAAAGACACAATTGTGTTTTCAGTTATGGCCCCAGTGGTGGGAACAAATGCTGTTCCAGTTGAAAAGGAGGGCGCTTCTCTCCAGCCCTCGGTGTCTGTTTCTGTCCTGTCCTGGTGTGTCTTGGTGTCCACCAGACTCTGTGGTGCCATTTGTCTGCATAGCACATCCACATTCCCCGTGACCGCCTCCTCCCTGTGTCCACTTCCACTTTGTAGAGCAGAATCTGTGTCCTTTTATCTACGAAACAGAGACCAAGCCCTTACACTTAACTCTTTCCTTATGCCTATTTTGATGATAACGTTTTGCCCATTTTACTTCTTGGGCAGTACTCAGGGCAGACTTAGGACACTGCTACTAAATGGCCAGATTATCCCATTTGATTTACCGAATGAGTACTGTTTCTTTGGACGACCTTATGGCGTTCTGTTTTTCCTAGTGTATTTGGACATATTTCTTAATATGAAGCATCGTAGCTTTCTCCATGTGAACTCACCTTGTTTGCTGCTGTTACATGTTGCATGAAGCATGCCCAAATTCTTACTACAGCTTTTTTTTTTAATTTAACTTTTTGGGTTAATATTTCTAGTGTAGCTTTTCAAATGTTTTCTCTGTCTAAGGAAGTATTATTGAAAACATACCATTGAGATGCCTACTCGTTCATCTTCTCCAGTGTTTTTCTCAGTGGCTGTAGTCACTGTCACATCTCTGTGTTTGTGGTTCTGTGTGTGTGTGCGTGAGCGTGCGTGCATTTGTCTGGAGCTCTTCCCAAAGTCAGACTCGGCTGTGATTTTTTTGAGTAGATGTGTGAAAATAGACGTGGCTTCCTGTCAGTTTGGTATTATTGATATGATCCAACTGCGAGAAGTTACTGCAACAATTTGCATCTTCAAAGGTCCACAGTGGTTGCACCTCTGCCGTGGGCTTTTGGCCTTTGAGGCTTTTTACCGTGTGGTGAAGGCATGTTGTGATGTAGGCATGGTTTGTCTAAAGTGTACCAGAAAGTGACTCGGCTTGTTCCCAGAACCAAATTTTCAGCATTGTCCTTTCCAAATGAACGATCTCTTCTCTGTCCCGTATGGCTGCTGTTTTCCTTGTGTGCAAAATCTATTTTAAAACGCCACTTCTAAAATGACTGAGATGGAATCAGGATAAACATATCACTGGTCTGACCACAGTGGTGGCCATGTGAGTCTGACCAGCTGGGAACAATCTTTATTATGTTGTCTCTGTGTAAGTGAACGGGGCTCAAGTACGCTGGAGCATGGAATACATACTGTGAAAAGGCGTGTGTGTCTAGTTGTGTGGGACTCCAGCAGCATATATTTTAATGCGCAGAAGAAATGAAAAGTTCCAGAAAGGCCGTAAGATTTGAGATTTGGGGTTTGCGCTAACACAGCCCCTAAACTGCAAGGCGGTTGTACTTCCTGCGAAGGGAACCAGTTGGCTCAAAGAAAGTCCCACTCAATAGCAATCGCATTTGACCTTGTGTGGTCAGAGAGGCCACTTTCAGTGGCATGATTCCCCTGGACACAGCATGAACCGAAGTCCTAGATTGTTCTTATTCTCTTGCTCTAGGTAATGAAGTCCCATTGGCTTTCTAGACACTGATATAATTACCATGTTATCAAATACAAAGTATGTTCTCATGCAAGTGGTATTTTTGTAATTGCTCAGGGAATGGTACATTACACCTACCAGAAATTGAGCGGGAAGAAAAGAGATACACACCTGTCATATTTATCTGTGGCAGATAAAAATTTCCTTTAAAAAAATCTACTTCGGTTGAATTACTAATCACTGGTTGTCTGTAAAAGCAGCAAACAAGTAAAGTTGATGATAATTGGAGGAGAAATAACTAAATGTTTCCCAGTTAATGCATAAGTGGTGGAGAAAGGGAATACCTGATTTTGCCCCAATTGTCTACCCTGACCAAAGTTCAGCAAGAGATACACAGTGAAAGGCATTGCAGCTTGAGACCGGGAGCGCCCCTCCCAGGGGGACCTGCCCGGGACATTTCCCTGGGGGATGGAGCTCTGCTAGCCAGTTCCATGCGGTATGTTTTGTGTTCGGGAACACGTATTTCAGTTCTAAGTGAGTGGTGTTTGCAGTATTGAAATCCGTTGCTTCAGCTCCCCACATGGCTAGCTGTTTATGTATTTTGTGTATTTACATATTTATACTTCATATCTCTGGGATAGAGTTAGCTCATTTGCTGCCCCCTAGAAGAGGTGTGGGTGCTCCCCTGGTAGGCCTGACTGGTAAGAACTGCAGCTTGGTCTTGGAAGAACAGCTTTGACCCCTTTTCTCTGTAGCAGAGAGGGACAGGAGCGCTTTGGGAACTGAGACTATGACTTCTGTTTTTCACTCATTCAACAAATAGTTGAAAAGTGCCTGTTCCATGCAGCTGGCTACATGAGAAAGTAATCTATGAAAGTAAATAGAATATGATCATGCTTTTCACTCCTTTACTCAGCTGTGAGTTCCTCAGAAAATATATATATATTTGCTCCTACAGTGGGTGAGGAGCCGAAGAATAAGTCTAGATACAAATCTAGTCTGAGAGCAAAAGAAAGAGAGAGCAAGCATCCTTGGGGAAGGGACCACACCAGGCCTTCGCCTCTGGTCATCACTGAATGTTTTCAGTTGGAATTAACAAGGTCATAGAAGAAATGGGATAATTTATAGGTTCCTTGAGATAAGGGAAGGCCCACCCCTGCCAAGAAGATGTCCCAATTGGAATTCTGCTAATTGATATATGGACTTATTTTTTTAGAGATTTTCTTGATTCTTCATATCACATCTTGAAGCTTATCTCTGTCTGATAAGCTAGTGAATTGGACAACATTAGAGACAGAGACTGATGTGAAGTGCTACACAGGGCGAGAGACTTTTTTGGCAGTCATAAAAACAAACAAACTTAACACTGGATATTTTAAGAGATGAAAGATCTTTGGAAAGTAGGAGGTCAATAACGTATTTTAAGGGTAGTTGGTGCTTTGTGGGAACAAAAGTTACTTCTGTCTAGGATCTTTATCATTTTATATTTTCAAAAAGATGAGGATCAATACTTTATTTAAACTTCATAGATTTGGAGTATGTATAAAAGACTTAATGTTTAAAATATCAAAAAGGGTAACATATTTCCTCAAAGAGTCTTTGAAATTTTGTGCCCAAACAGGGAGTGTTGTGTGTGGTGGTCCCTGGAGTCTGGCTCACGCACTTGTTTACCGAACCCTCAAATACACGAGGGGAGTCCAGCCCAGTGAACATCTTTATGTATCTAGTTGTCTTTCCCTCACTATTCTCTAGAGCTGGGTTTATTCTTCTCACTCCCACCCAGAAGGCTGCCTTAGCCTGATCTGGACCACTGCAAGTGATGCAGCCTCACACAGCATGTAGAAGCGATTTAAAGCCTCTGAGCCCTGTCCAGAAGAGAACAAGAGGACATTCTGGGATTACATGGTCACTGATGTCCTTGAAGGCCCTTAATGCCTTATACACTCAGTCATAAAGTTTAAGGAACAGAGATACTCCACTGTGTAGCCAAAAGGCCGTCCAGATTAGCCCATCTCCTGACACTGTGCAAGAATAAAAAGCTTCAGATATGGTGGTCAGTAAAAAGGTCTTTCAAGTGCCACTGGGACACCTCCTGGGTAGTTCCTTAGCACCAAGGACCAAATGGGGAGTGCGACGCTCTGAGAGATTATTTACTTCTCATGTACTTGTTGCAATTATCTTGCATACTATTTATAGTGGCCATGTATTAAGGATCTACTATGTGGCAGTCACTCGGCACGTAGTATGGTCTTTAATTCTCTCAGCAACACTGTGAGCTAGTGATCATTCGCCCCATTTCACTGACAAGGAGTGGGAGGCTCAGCGGCACCACACGCTCCGGGCCAGGACCTGAAGCCTTGGTCGGACACATGCACCCGCATGCTTAACCAACAGCAGCAGTAGCATGGAGACTGGAGCCAGACCAGCCTTACACCCGTGCCTAAATCTTTCCCTCTCCATTCTCAAACTTGACTGCAGCAAGCATGAGGGCTGTAATAAGTGATCTCAACCTGCAGTCTCTGGAGTGACAATCCCAAATTCTTACTGTAGGCCAGTTCTTCCTCGCTGCTGGTAAAGAACAGAGGAAATGAAAAGAGACTTTTCATTGCTAGAAGCCTCACTGTCACTGCCATGGCACGGCGGAATCCGTCACTGGAGGGCAGTTGCCGAGGCGCATAGTTTGTAAAAAGGGAGAGCAGATTCTGTGCGGGGCCTGTTTTGTGCACATGGGTCACTGAGACGCTGATGAGTGTCAGATTTCCCCTTTTGAACTGCGTTGTGGAAATCATCATAGGATTTTTTTCCCGCTCAGGAAGCTTTTTCACACTCTGAAATGAATGCATGTCAACAGGTGGAATTTTCCAATTTTAAGGAATTAGCTCCTTTAGTCTCCAGAGTTTCCCCAGAATTTTTTATTATGTCCTTGTCCATTGTTCTAAAGTGTACAGTTCCTCACCCTGTAACTTTAATTATGGCCAGGATGCTTTTAAGCCCTGCATTCCATTTCATGGGGCCAGCTAAGGAAAATCTGAAAATTCCATTGAGAATGAAATACCCTTTTGGCTTTTTTTTTTTGCATTAATAAATAATAGAAGAAACAATAACCAATAGACATAAGCCTTTTGTCAATTATCTCACTTAATCTTCTGAAGAAAGACTGATTTTCGTCATCTTGTGGGTGCGGAAACTGAGTTCTGGAGAGGTTCAGTAACTGGCCCAAAGTCAGACAGCTACGACATGGCTGTGCTGGAATTTGGACCCACTATGCTGGGATTGGGATTGCAGAGCCAGGGCACAGAAGAACTGCCTTGCAGGAACGGGAGTAAGGAAGTGTGCAAAACCCAGAATGCCACCTTTCTAAAACATTGCATTTAATTGGCTTTGAGAATAGAATCATCTGCACTGCAGAGGCTGGGACCCTTTTCTCCTCATGATCAGGAGAAGTCAGAGGGCTGGTTGGCGAACGTGCAGAACTGGTGGTTACGGCATTTTGCTGTGTATTGTGCGCACCCATGTTTCTGGCGCAAACTTTCAGGAAAAAAAATCTTTCATTTTAATTTTTTAATTAAATGTTTTATTTATATATATACTAGGGAACAAAACTGGTTATTGTGTTCCAGGGTATTATTTTGCATACGGATATCGTTATTGCTTCCTCGAGTTGCACTTTTTAATGCATAAGCATGAATAAAAGAATTAAAAACCTTTATATAGACACAGAATTAGTACTGCCCATGTACAATGCGCATCCTTATTTTTCCCTCAAAAATGTGGGCAGAAAAGCGTGCATTGTCCACGGCGAAACGTGGGTACGTGGGAGGAGCTTGGGCACCTCTGCCCCTTGCAGCTGTGTCGTTAGTCGTGACCTGCTGCCTCCTGGTTTGCCAGGGATCTCCGAGTTGTCTGTGGTGCTAGGGCAGAACCGCCAAATCCCCGTGAGCTCCTGCTATTACTTAGTGTTAATAACAGCAATGACACAGGATTGGTTTCCTCCCGTCAGCTCTTATTATGGGTAATAGTGGGTGTTCTTGTGACCACAATTATTTTGTAATAATTGTCTACTCCGTTCTCCCAACAGAACAAAAGTTCACCTGGGTCCTTCCTGTATTGTTACAGACACAGTTGCTCGGTTGGTCACGGCACTTTTCTGAAATGGCTTTAGCGGCAGAAAGGGATTACATGTTAATTGCCATCCTCCGATTTGATTATTTTAGGCAGTTAAGGACTTCCTTTAGCCTGATTCCAAACATCTATTACATGAAACACCTGATTTCCAGATCAAAGACTCCTTCTGTTGTATCTGTTGCTGAATTTAGAGTCTCTAAATTCCATATCTTCAGCCAAAAGCCTCATCTCGCTCTCTGTGGATGGCGTTTGGATTCTGCTTTTGATCTGCAGAAAATCGGACTTGCTTGTTTCATCCATTTATTAGATTAGGATACATTTATCTCTTCTGTCAGTCCAAACACAACTTGGTCTGCTAATCTATTTATACCACTTTGAAATAGGACAGTGTATCTTTAGGTTCATACTTCCCTGCAAGGGAAGTTTTTTTAAGTGGCAATTTGCATTTGTTTTCTAATTACTTTGCCCCAATCAGGATGTGCTAGACACACACCTTATTCAAAGCCTCCCTTACATCTTTGTAAACAGCAGGCTGGAATCATTAAGCATTTCCAATTGCTGGCATTTTTCTTTTTTACTGTTCTGCTAGACCTAATTCTTTCTACAGAGACTGCACATGGAATCTACTTCCATGTCCTTATCAATGTCATGCAGATGTTCTGTTTGCTTCTGCATTGGTTTTGGGTGTCTTGTACCATTCCCTGCAGTAGTATGTGGTGTGTATATGTGTATGTTTCTGTATGCTTATAGGGGTCCCATTAATGCTCTGTCATCTAATGGAAAATTGTTGTAGCAGTAACTTTATTAGACTAATAACACTCAATGTTGACCATCAACAACATTGTCCAAAGGGGCACACTATTGGGACTTTTGCTTCAAATCAGAAGCCCGTGTTGGCAGCTCCATTATTAAAACCTGGCCCTGCAACCCAGATTTGCTTTGATTTTTACAAAGGGCAGTATGCCAACCTGGGTACTGAGTGGCCAAGCTTTATGATGGCATTATCCAAATAAATGTGTGGGACAGTGGACCTCAAGCTCTAGACAAAATCTTTGGGGAAAGCATTAGACTAGTGGGCCCCCTATACAGTTTAACAATATGGTGAAGCCTTCCAGGTTGTACTCAGAACATGACCTCACAAATGTGTCTTCTTTGTTTTTGTTCACTGAGCAGTATATTAATTAATCCTGGAAACCATCTTAAGATCCAAGAAGGTACTTTAGGATTTTTCATCGCAAGTGATGCCAAAGAAGTTAAAAGGTAAGAGTTTATTTTCATCTGCCTTTCTTTCTATTGCAGCCATAGGCATCTTGACCCACTGGGGTGGGCATGCTCTGTATGTATTGGGCCCTAACCCCACAACTTTGTAGCCTGTCTTTGGGCGTCATATGGTGCCAAATCTCAGGAAAAAGGGATTGTGCTTTCAAATGCTTCCATGGGCTCCTCTTCATGGGCATCATCAGCTCCACATCTCTGAATTAGAATAAGAACACTTTAGAGTGAGGAGAGCCTAGTGACCTTCTCCTTCATTTCCCGAGGAAGGAAACAGAGTTCCCGAGAGCTGAATCCATTGTTCCAGGTCCCCCCGAGCCTTGATACCCAGAACAACATAGCCTAGGACAACTGCCTCCTCGTCTACAGCTCTTTACTTAATGTTGTTACTCAGGCAAATTTACTTGAGGATTATCAGTTTTTAACTTTCAGCGTCAAATGGAATCTCAAAAGGTTTGGATTGATTTCAGATGAAATACTAAACTGGCTATTTTTCTATGGGTGGCCATCTAGGTAAGTGGCTGAAGTTGTCAGGTTCAATTCTTAAGCCTCTGTAGGTATAGCCCAGGGTTTCATTGGCCTCCGTGTTTTATGACACCTTTGTTAGTATCCTTAAACCTGTTTGAGCAGCCTAGGAAATTATAGGACTCTGTACAGAACACCATGGAGCATTGTTGTATTTGACTCCATCCTATGGACGAGAAAAAATTTACTAGCAGAAAATGGGGCTCAAATGGTTGCACAGGTCGCTCAGCTCAACAATAACATTACCTAAAATATTTCCCATAAATTATTAATCATGAAGGTCTGTGATTTGTTTAAGCCTGTCTTCTTCATGTAATGGGTTCTTACTCAAAGCCAGGCCTGTGCTAGGTATTCTACATTCTTGATTGTTCCTCCTCAAAAAAAATCTTACAAGGCACATCTTCTAAAGCACATAGGCCATGGTCTCCTCCTCTGTGAAGTAGAGATAAATGATTTCTCCAGGCCAGGCGGCGCATCAGCAAGAGGCAGAGGCTGAGTAGGAACTTGTCTTTCCTTTCCTCAAGCCCAAGTGTCTACCAGAGCTAACACCACCAGCAGTTTCTTACGTAGGGTTGACTGTGTGGCAGCACTGTTCTAAATACCAGGTACCAGGTGTTGATCAACTCACTTAATCCTCTCAACAACCTGACGATATAGGCAGCATTAGGATTCCTACTTTACAAATGAGGAAACTGAGGCACAGATTGGTTCACTAGCTTGCCCAAAGCCACACTGCTGGTTCAAAGCCAGGGTTTAAAACCAGGAAGTGTTAACATTCTTAATTATTTGCCAAGAGGTGAATGTGACATGCTGAGCACAGAACTATGATATTTGATGGGGATGCTTATTATTATGTTCCTCATCACCCCCTCTTGCAAACTAGCCATACCAGTCATAAAAGATGTCAGAAAAAAAAATGGGTGGAAAAGGGAAGAAAGATCTTTAAAACAAAGCTATCTAGTGATGTATTCACTTCTGCAAAATTACCATTATTCAGGTGTGGGAGAGGAAAGCCTCTTTATCCAGGCCCTAACTGGTTTACAGGTCCTCGCTGTTCTTTCGGAGTACCCTGAGAACTGGGTTCACCTGAGACAGGAGAGTTGGGGCGAGGGGAATGGGGCTGAACACCCACCTCCCAGGGCCCCTGGAAGAGAAGGGCATGCTCCCATCCAGACTGAGACACAAAAGCTGGAAGCAGCGTCTCAGCACCACGAGCGGGGGGCTGGGGAGCAGAGCAGCACCATAGATCACGTGTGCCTCCCACATAGCAAATATAACATGAAGCTCCCATTTGTGTAATTCTATTTCCTATTGCATCTCTCACTAATGAATGTCACAAATACCAGGCAGTCCAAAAAACAAATTACCTCCTATATTAGGGAGTGCAGGATGTCTCATTTCAGTGCTTTATGGTATTCACAAATACATGCTGACACAATCAGCTACAACACCAGCCTGTAATTTTCCGTGGTGTGTGATGTGTCAGAGCAAATGCTGTCAGTTAGGGGATTTCAAATAGATGAAGACTGCAGAAAACCACAGAAAGGACATTGGAGATTTGAATGAAACTAAACAAGTTTTGTAAAAATGGAAAAGTAGATTACGATGCTCTCGTATTGTGTCTGCACCCTGTGCGGCAAAAAACAACAAAAGAAGTGAGTGGATCCGGCTCATAGAAACTTTCAGGTGCAGTGTGTTAGGAAAAAAGGAGGAACAAAACCATCCAACTCCAGCCTTAACAAGGTCACTTTGGGGTAAGCATTTGGGCTCTTGCCCTGTACTCCTTCCCTCTAAATATTTTGCTTCTTCAATAACCTTAACTTAGTATTTAATGTGGGAGTCACAAAATGGTGCCTCATCAACTCAGTTTGGCTTGCAGGCATGGTTCATTTGAATCACAATGAAAAAAATAGTTATCAAAATGGAGAAGTCCTCATCTTTTATATAGAAATCCCTATTACTGATTTCTCCTGAAAAACTTGCAGGCCCCACATTACTGGGCAGCATTCATTCATTCATCAAACATCTGTAGGTCACTTGCTTTTTCAGTCGGTGCCAGGGAAATGACGGAGAACAATGCAGAGGAGTCCCTGCTGTTGTGGGTTCACGTTGCAGGGAGGAGAGAATTGCAATTGTGTTCAGTCACGGCGCCAAGCGTTAATGCTGCTGGGTCACTGATTCAGATTGGGTGTAGGTGAAGGTTGCTCGGAGGGAGTGACCCTTGAGCAGATAGTGAGGTGATGGGAAAGAGTCTGTCGGACAGAGATCTGAAGGGAAGAGCAGACATGATGGGCACACGTTTGTTGTGTTCAGGGAACCAAAGGAAAAAGAGGGCATTAGGGGCAGCAGAGTGGTGAGGTGAGGTCAGAAAGAACAGTAGGGCTGATTCATAACGGACTTCCTACAGAGGTTGGATCTGTTATAGAATGGAGTCATGGATGGTTTACGCTGGCGATGATGTCTTCTGGTTTACATTATTAAAAGGCCTTTCTGCCGGTGCTGTAGAGAATCAGACACAGTGGAAGAGGAGAGGAGCCAGGAGACTTGGAGACCTCCACAGAGATTAGGTGGGAGATGATGGCTTGGGCTGGGCTGGGGAGTGGAGGTGGTGAGAAGTAAGACCAGTTCAGAATATCTTTTGGAGAGTTTGTAGGGCCCAACTGGACATAAGAAGTGAGGGAAACAAGAGGAATCGAGAATGGAGCCGACATTTGAGCCCTATACATCTGGCTGGATGATGCCTCCATCTCGCCGAGATGGGGAAAGTGGGAGGGGGAGCAAGCCTGGGGTGGGAGGAATTTGGGAACCATAACTGGGTTGTGTTGAGTAGGGTGTATGTACTAAGTGTGCACATGCCGATGTCATAAAGGCGGCTGGAGCTGAGATTCTGGGCAAGGGGGAGGACTGAAGATGGAAATTTGGGCGCTTACCAGTGAGAGTCCGGGTAAGAAACGGATGACACACTTAAATGGGAGAAAGGAGGCGAGTTCGACGAAGAGAATCTATAGAGCTGGGGGCACAGAGTTAAGGAAGACCAACAAGGGAGGGCAAAGCCCTCCAGAGCTAGCAACAGAGGTGGGCTACTCTCAGCCCTAGACCTGGAGAGTCCAGGGGAAGCAGGGCTGTCCGAACCAGACAGAGAGGACGTCCTGTGGGAGAGGCCACCTCGCAGCAGCTGTGTCCTTCTGTAGAGAACTGCTGCTGCCGTTTTAGGAGCTGGCAGGGAAAGAGTCATCTCTTCTTACCCTCCTGTCTCTTGCTGGCTTCCCCCATTAGACAGATGCAACAAGAAACCAGAGAACAAGGAGATCCTCCATGCCAGCCTTTCAGGGTGCAGCTCTGGTCTTCTTGATGATCTGTGTAACAGGGTCACCAGCTGAAGGGTAGTGGGGAAGGGGTGGGCAAGTGGGAGAGAAAGTGGAGAGGAGACCAGAGAGCCTTGGGGCAGGCAGAGGAGATGGAGTGTAGATCCCGAGGCATGTGACACAGCCCCTGGAGTCCAGGGCCATGGATTTAACGTGAGATCAGTCAGCAACACTCAGGTGCAGGTGTGCAGCAAGGTAGGGGCTCTGCCAGGTGAGCAGGAGAGAGGCAGAGGTGGATGGGGGATAGAATAGTGCTGGCAGAGAACTGCCACTTGGCAAAACTCAGCTGGAGCTTAGATACTCTGCCCTCTCCAGTTGAAGGATATGCCTCTAGGTTGCCACAGACCCGTCCACTCCCCCCATTTCACTCATTAACTTTACCTGTCTGGCTCCTGTGGGTGTTTTACTTTCAGAATCCAGCTTTAATTCATGAAGTAATTATACTTTATTTTTCAACAGTCTATTCAGGCTTATCATCGTTCCATCATCTCCTTAGTAGAAATGTGTTTGAGACCTTAGACCCTGGGACTAGATTATGTGGATTTGAATCCTGGCTCTGCCTCTCAGCTCTGTGACCTTGGGCAGGTGCTTAACCTCTCTGTTTTTCAGTTTTCTTGTCTGTAAAACAGGTAATAATCATACTCCCATCAAAGGATTGTTTGAGGATAAAATATGTTCATACTTATTAAATGCTTAGAACAGCACCTGGTCTATAATCTATGCTCTATAAATGTTAGCTATTATTATGAATATGTTAGCTACTATTATTATTATTAATTAATATTATAATCTATGCTCCATAAATGTTAGCTATTATATTATTACTAATGTTAGCTATTATTATTAATACATCAAATGTGGAGGAAAAAATGGGCAAAGGAAGTGGAAACAAAATTTCTTCCTTCTTTCCTGCACATTTCCTTTTAAGGCAGGTCACCATCGATTGGGTTGCTAGCCACATTGCCACTGAGGGCAAACAATCAGCTACCTTTCATTGTTTTGGCAAGACAGATGAAAACTGGCATTTAAAGCAATAGTAGATGAGCTTCCAGCATGGAAGGAGCATGGGGCTTAAATCTGGAAGTCCTGGGGCTGGCCAGGTGCCAGCACAGGATGACAATTGACCACCTCCTCCATTTACAGATGAGGACACTTGGGTCCCAGGGCTTTTGGCTGCAAGATCTCAGCTCTCTTCCAGATCAAAAGTCTTAACAGTGGTTTCCAAAAATCCCAGTTCTGTGAAAAGCCATAAAAAGGAACCTAGGAATAAAATGGTCAAGAATTGTGTTTATTTCTTATAGCACTGGTCAAGGAGAGACCGTGTTGATTCCTGGCGTTCAGCTTCGTGTTAGGAGTGGTGAAGGCGTTAAGCCAGGGCTTTTGTTAGTCCCTGTACTCAGAAGCCTGTGAAGCTGTCCAGTGAATTTTATCACCTCCCAGGACTGATAGGGCACAGGCCTCTGGTGCTGTTTTCTAGGCCTTGAGCATTTTAAATAGCACTTGAATGATCTTATTTTGCTTCAGAATATCTTTGACATGGCCAATGCTCTGTCATTACATATTGACAATTAAGTAAGATGAGGGGATTTTCCTGTTGATTGATTGCCTTCTCTGGGTCTCCTTCTACTCACCCCAATCCTATAAAGGACCTCTGACCACCCCATTCCACTGGCCAGCTGAGCTGTTCTCTGTAGTGAGAAGAAAACCTTCATTTATTACATGATCTCAAGGCTGGAGAGTACAGGCGTTGGTCCAGCCAGCTTTGCGGTAAATATGGGTGATGAAATCCCAGAAGGAATTTGATAGAGGAACCCCTTGATTCATCACTTTTGATTTTTCTTCTCTAATCTCCTCCTCAGCCTCTCTCACTTGGGCTGAAATGAAAAGATGTTTTCAGAGTGACAAGGTGACTGTTTTTGTTCGCCTGAGGAGCGACATCCTTGTACCCCTTCAACATACGGTGAACCAGACCGAGGATTTCGGAATGTGTTTAACTTCCCCACCAGGGGCCCAGGGCTGCGTGCTCACGTGTTCTGAGGAGCAGCATCGAAGCTGTCCTCAAAATGAAAGACGGGCGAGCTGACGCCGTGTGTCGCACCGGCAACCTTTCCCCCAGTTCCTTTTCCAGGGAAAGTTTATTAAAAGAAGCACTAACTCAAATCCCAGAGACCTGTGTTTGAAATAAATGGTCTTGCAACAAACATTTCCGTCTGTCAGCGTCTAAACCTTTCAAAAGATTAAAGGAAATTAGTGCTGGCGTGTTTCATTAATTCGGCACCACGGTGGAGGAAATGTGGTACTCATTTCATTTGGGCGGATTATGAAATGTGTCAGTTTTTCCATTCTCTTTCTCCAGGGCATTTTTTTACTGCAAGGCCTGTCATGATGACATCACAGATCCCAAAAGAATAAAAAAATGCGGCTGCAAACGGCGTAAGTAGTGTTTCTTACCCCCATTGCTCCCTCTCTCCTTCCTTTCCCCCAAATTCATTTCCCTTCTCCTTTTCCTTTTGAAGAAACACTAAACATCAAGAGTTTTCTTGAATATGTTTATGTTTCACCCAGCAGTTTAAAGAGACATGAAATAAATACCTGTCTTCACTTTATTAGAGCAGAGGTTGAAAAATCATCACCACCAACACCTAGGAGTAACCCTAGTGCCTAATCCCGCTTCTTGACTCTAAAGGGATGACTAGCTAGCGCTGTCCGGTCGAACACAGTAAGTGCGGTGTGTGCCAAGGAGGACAGCTGAGGTCATGGAGGAGGGAGTGTCTTGTCAAGTGCTTTCCAGTGGCTGTGGGAATGCCAAGTGTCAAGATGGCTGTACTAGGGCAGGGAGGGAAACTGAGCGTGAGGACTCGGTTTCCCTAATGGGAGCTGACTCTCTTTTCCATGTGGGGTCGCTGCAGTTTTGGTAGCAAAGGCCAGAGTTTTCAGCTGTGATACTTTCAGACTGGCGCAAGAAAAGAACTTGGCCGTCGCCAGTGGATTTTATCATTGTCCCAGGAACCAACCTCAAATACCATTGGTCTTTGGGGTAGACGAACTTGGGCTTGGTAGCTAACGGCATATCCTGTCTCCAACCCCCTCCAAAGCAGCTTGCCAATGGGGCCTCTTGAGAAAGACATGGGAAGTCAGGAATGTTGGATTGTGAGCTCCTGAGAAACTGGGATTTAAAGTGGACTTTGCCTTGGGAAGGTCATGCCTTTGGCAGTGATCGTGTGGCATTCATTGCCTAATGGAAATTGTTCGCAACCCTAGAGAAAACGCTATTAAGGACGCCTTCCTTCCTATGGCAATTTAGTCTTTCCAAAGCTCCTTATGATCATTATTTTCTTTGATCCGTACTATAATTCTTTATAATTGGCAGCGGCTGTTTTTTTATCCCATCTTACAAAAAGAAGTTAAGGCTTCAAGTTCAGTGACAGGACGAGATTGCTGAGACCCCATAGACAGGTTCAGGCTTGCCTGAAGGCCTTTCCTGATGTTCTGCCCTCATCTGTGTTTTCAGGAGAAAGGGCAAAGTAGGTGACGTTGGGTCTGATGAGTAAGAACACAGTTATAAAATATCGTCCCATAAAGTACTTGCTCATAAGCAGGAACCACACAGATGAACGCCATTCCTGGGATATGCTGAATGATGCAGGGCTTCATTCGCTGCACCCCTAAAGGGGCACAGTAAATATAAACCAGTAAGACATAAATACCACTCTGCCCGAGCATGGAGAAGACTCTTGATCCAGAGCAATTTCTGTGGAAATCCACTCAGGTTGCTCCCCAAGTCTAGGACACTTTGGGCCCACTGTTTTGCTCCTCCTTCTTCACTAACTTAACGCACAGAGTCGTCGCCCCCCCCCCCCCAACTCCTGACATCTCACCAAGATGGACATGAATGGAACTCTCAGAACAAGAGCCTCTAACTTCTTGGGGCCTCAGAATTCTCCTAGTCTGGCAGCCTGTCAGGACGAGTGTCTAAGGGCAGGTAAGGCACAGAACAAACCCACTCTGGAGTCCATGACTCTTTCTAAAGGCCCTTTTCAGCAGGTGGTCCATGTTAGCTCTGCTTTGCTTCCTGAGTGCCTGTGTTTGTGCAAGGCACTGCTCTTGATGCTAGGGATGGCGTGGTTACCGGATAAAGTCCTTGCCCCTCTGAGGCCTTTACTCCACTGAAGGATCGCAGAGCAATGATCATAGAAACAATTAAATATGTTCAGATAGAGACAAGGGCTAGGAGGAAATTGGATCCTGCCTGAGGGTGTGAGGAACCTTTGCAGAGATGCTGCTTTAGCCAGGGGCAGAAATGAGTTTGCCGTGTTTGAGGGAAGGAAGGGCAGCCAGTGGAGCTGCTGGGATTGGAGGGAGAGGGTACAAGACAGATTAGGGAGGGAGGCGGGCGCCATGGTAGGAACTTGGGCTTTAGTCCTACGGTAAATGTAGCTGTTTCCAACCAAGGAAATTGTATCACTGATTCCTGTCGATCTCCCAGGTGACTGGACAGAGAGCAGAGTCCAGGGAGGCAGGAGTGGGCTGGAAGGGTGGAGAGTAGGGGTCTCAGACTCGTGCAGAGCTGGAACCCAGCGGATGGGTTTTTTAAGTCCCCAGAAATGAAGATTTGATCTCTAAGGACATTTTTCCATCTTGGTTCTAGGCAAGCAAATGGCAGTGGTCTTAATATTATCCTGGAGGGAAAGACACATAATTGTTTGAGATAATATTATTCTCTTCATTTCCATGGAAGTTGGTTCGGCCGGTGAGGTGTGCACTCTCCCATCATGCACGGCAGAGTGCTACAGAAGGACCGCCTCTCCAAAGCCACGCCAGTGCGACCAGGGTCTCCCTGTCCCCTCTCTGCACCCTCCCGCCACATGGGCTCCTCTTCTCTTAGAGGCCCTCGGCTGTGAGGCTGATGTTTGATAACAATGAGAATTGTCCAAATATTGTTCTTCTTAATTAAATAACCACAACAGCCACTGTTCCAGAGGGCAGGGTGCAGAGGTGTATGTGTGAGTGGTAGTTAGGATACCTTAGTTATTAAGCCTAAGGCATACCAGGCAAGTTAGGGAATCGGGGGAGCTAAGTTTTGGTTACAAAGAAACTTTCATTACCAGGAGCAGAATTGTTAACAGGGCACTGAGTGCACACTGCCCCGTGCCCTGCGTGCAAGAGGGCAGCTGACCCACAAAGTCATTTGTCCACACCTGTTTGGCCAGGTATGGATAATTCACCCTGGAATGGTAGATGTCCATGAGGGCAGAGCTGGTGACAGTCACAGGTCCCTATTCGCAGCTTCCCAGCCCTCCACTCCCAGCCTAGCTCTTCCCCGTTCACCCCCGTTCACCCCCACCTCCACCTCCTCATTCACTTTCTTCAGTGACTTTAACACTCCGTGTCACGCTACCTGGAGAAGCGCTGAGTGTGGACATTCCATGCCTGGAGACTCTGTGGTAGTATAGTTTAACTTCTTCATTTCTTTCCATTTCTTCATAGCTCTCCATCAAGGAAGAGGGTCAAATTCAGCGTCTGGCCAAGCAGCAAGCTCTCAGAATCTATTTACCCGTTTTCTTTTTCTGTATAACGAACCTGGTCTAATGATTGATATTTTTCTCCCCCAGCCTCTAAAAGTTTGCCAAAGGGTAGACTCCCAGGGGACAAGTCATGTCTAAATTGATGTGTTTGACGGGATTTTCTTGAACTTCTAATCATTGACATATTTTTGATTTATTTTTTTCTCTTTGCTGCCTTGGAACACGGCCCCTACTCTATTTTAACTGCACACTGGTAGTGATATATTGTGAGTAAAACGGGTTCCCAGCAGCCCGGAGTCCAGTTCCCCTGTCTTTCTCTAGAAGAGATACTTCTTTTATTTTCTGTACAGTTTCAGTTTCTTTTTTTCTTTTGGTATTTATGTTGCATGTAGCAGTGACATCATGCCCCTACTCCGTCATCCACACAATCTGCCGAGTGGCCGGGTGCTGGAGAACCCTGACAGCAGGACCCCCCCCCCACCCACCCCGTTTCATCCACCCACCCCCCTCCCTAGCTTTTGGCCAGCTTCTGGCGCTGTCTTATTTTTTATTTGAAAATAGACCTCAACCACAGTGTTTCTCTGGAAGGCCTTGTCTCAGGACCTTTGGGGGACACTGAGTATGCTGAGGTAATTACCACTATAGCTCTAGATGTCTCATCGACTGGGGGTCATTGTCGTGCTGGCCTTTCATAAATTACACCTGGTGTCCTCAACCACTGAGCTTGAATTCCTATCCCGAAGGAAACACGTATGCTACGTATATATATATATATTCCTGTGTTGTGATGCGTATATTACATGTACTGGTACTTTATATGTAAAAATGTACATTTTTATATATGAGCATAGAGATATTTTATAGAGAGAGTGAAGTATTTATTACAACACATGTGCCTCTCTATAAAAGAAAATGCTTGCTGGAGGATTAATTGGACACCCAACTTTGGGACTGTAAGTATCTCACCTGCCTTACTGGAGACAAGTATTTCCACAGTGGTAATTATTTCCAACAGTCTATGAAGTTCCCTTGCTTTAGAATAAAGTTTCTCCTTCAATCAGTACCCAGTAGGACATGCCCAGTTCCTCTAGGGGTGTCAATCGGGCATCTTGGGAGATGTTTGCTTGTTTAGTAAACATTTACTTGTTTAAGGTAGAAAAGATGGCTCAAGGAGAGTGTTCTCCACTAATGAGCTCCGCAGAAGTCTGAACAAGTAAATGCAAGTCTCCAAGCCCCTAGCTCAGTGAGGGCGTGGGACTCCTCTCACCCAACAAGACGCAGCAGTTGAGGAGGAGCTTTTAGGGCCGGTATTTCTATGTGTTACTTAGGGCAGTGCTGCGTGCGGCTGCACCAGAACCGAGCATGAGACCTCTACTCCTGTACGTAAAACCACTGAAACGAGACCCAGCCTGCAGCGCAGTTCAGTCCCGTGGTCCTAGAATTTGGAGATGTCTCGGTGCTGGGCACCCCCATACCCTGCTGCAGCAGAAGAGACAAGCTGGTCATCTGGTTTGGGCTGGGCTTCGGAGCTGGAGGGTATGGAGTGCTCAGTGCACACACAAAACAAAGCATTGACCTTCCTCAGTCTGATGCACAGGTCTGCCAAAACTGATTCTGCAGCTTCCTTGATCTGCAGAACACCTTTAAGGACGGCCTGAGGGCAGGAACTACCTTTTATACCTGCAGAGCTGCCTACAGAATCTAATGACCCTTCAGAACCGGTCAAAAATCTTGATATCAATCAACAAACAACTCTTGTGCCAAATTCTTCTGCCTTCTCCGGCCACACTCTGGTGTGGAGGGCGGAACCAACCAGCTCGGTAGGCTCTGCACTGCTGACATTCACTAGGTTTTCCTTCTCCCTCTTTCCATCTTGGGAAAACCACCTGGAAGATCTTTCTTTTCCTTCCAGAAACCAATAGGAGAATTTTGCTAAGTGAAGACATCATTGCTCATTTATAGGACTTGAAAGAATGCTCCCTGACCCCCCAGTGTCACGTCAAAGAAATGCCTCACCTTACACCTTGGCAAACGTTTTCTGCCGTGGATGTTTTTACCTGTGATCTTCGTTGCCGCGAGCGTGTGAACGGCACCTCCAGGGTTCGGGCTCGGAAATAATCCTGCCTGCGTTGGATTGGTTTTAAACATGAGGTTGTGATCTGACAAGTGTCTATGAATTGAATGGCAGCTTTTTCTTCCCTGCCACACAAGTCTTCCCTTGAATTGCTCCAGTTGAAACCTGAAATATTTTTGTCCCAGCAGTTGGAAAACTCCATCTGAGCCTCTCAGTCCAGCACTGCTTCTCTTGCCCCTTCCAACACGCCCTGGAAATTAAGATTGTGCAATTGGAAATTGGCTGACAATGGGGTTGCTGATGCAGGAGGCAGATGGCGCTGAGAGCAGGCTGGGCTCCAGCTCCTCTTCCATCCCAGGCTTGGCTGGGAAGGGCTCACCAGCAGAGAACCTGCGTTTGACAGCTGATTGTCAGTTTGACGCAAGGGAAGAGCAGTAACCGAACTGTACCTACAGCAGCTACTGCTCCACAGGTTTCCTTTCTCACGATCCTGGCCTTTGAAAACAGCAAACGTCCGAGAGCACGTCTGAGAGATCTTCCAGTTTTAAACACTCACGAGTAGAGAGTAAACCTTTGATGATGTCCATTAGGGAAATACTTTTATGTTGTCTCTATAAATAGCACTAGGAAGTCATAATGGAAATATTGGATGAATATTCACTTCATTGTGGTGAAGGAAAGCACATAAAAGCTTTTTCTCAAACTGTAAAACTGTTAGGACAGGCTTCGCAGGGGGAAGGGGAGACCCGGGGCCCAATTCTTGGCAACACGTAGCCTCTTTGAGTCTGTGGTACCAGTCCAAGAACAAGAAACTTACGATGTGGGCCAAAGAGAAAACCAGGTCCCCAGAGGCTGGTATTTCTGCTCTCCCAGAGTTAAGCTGGCCTTATGGGGGCAATTAATTGAGCATAAAGTTCTAAGAGCCCTAAGATGGAATGACAAGTAGCGGCAGAATGTACACCTACCAGGGACACTCTCTTGTCTGTGCCCTGTCTCAGGACGCTGCCTCGGCTTTGAGGAGACCCAACCAGCTGGTGCTGAAGTGGTCCTGCCCCGCCGTCTCTGGCTGCAGAGGCCGTGTGCAAGTTGCCACTTCTGACCACTCTGAGACCATCTAGAACCTCCACCCCCTCGACCCTGCTGCCTCCTAAACATCTGCTGTGGATTGGGAGAAGCAACTAAATTAAAATGGCACCGCACACATTTCAGTTGTCACAGGCACACTGGGTCCTCTTTCTGCTCGCTTACGGAGCCAGCCAGCTAGTTCGGGTCTGTTAACTAGCTGCTCTTCCACACAGATCCACTAGATGTCCTCATAGATCTACTTTATATTACCGTTGAAGTACTGGGGAAAACTCTGTTCTCTGAGGCTTGAGATTTGGGAAGAGAACATTGGATGACTACGTAATAAAGAAAATCAGCAAACACCAAAGCAGAGAGGGCACTTTTTGTGGCTAGAGAGTAGATAAGAAATTTACTTCTGTTTTAAATAAACATTGAAACTTTCAAAGTTGCTCTTTGAAACCTAACCTTGGTAGTTTTAAGTGGCACTCTGTTATCTGAAATTAACCTTCTAACCTACCTCAGCTCTAAAAAGGGAACAATCACAGAAATGGAAATAACATACCAGTGATTTGGAATATCCATGATTCGCTAAAACAAAACCAAAAAATTAGGAAGCCAGAGAGAGTTGACGGAGACGTGGAGTAGTATTTTCCGAATTAGGACATCCTTGACTTAATGTCGATGTGATTTTGTTTTACAACTGGAGAGTATAATTTTACACACAGACCGTCCACATCTTCTGGAAGAGCTACCGCCAGGGAGACATATCCTCACCCGTTTTTAGTTAAAGAGCTTGTGCAGTGGCTCAGAGGAAGGCTCTTCCCGCCGGAACACACATCCTTCAAGCCTGGCAGGTCACTCCGCCAAGTGGGAGAGGTCAGAAGGGGCCTCACTTTTTAAGAAAGCGGACCTGGATAGGTATAGGTGAGCACGACAGATGGGGATGGGGAGGTCCAGGAGAATGGACTCTTCCAGAAGTAGAGCAAAAGAGCCACCCTTCCAGTTGGGGGGAGGGGACCTCGATTCAGACTCTAGACATTGTAATTGACGAAGGTTTGTCAGCGTGTCGGGCTCAACCATTTTTCACTGTTTCTGTCTTGTCTTGGAGCCTCTCACTAATCATTCTTGCTGTTTTTTTTGTTTTTTTTTTTGTGGTGGTGCTTGTTTGTCTGCTGAGGTTTCTATTTTGTGTTTGGTGTGAGTGTAAAAGTGATGACTGAGAAGCAATGACGAGGAATAGCATGTTTTCCTTTTTATGCATATGCTGCTTTGGAATGTGACTGCTTATAATTAACATTTAATCTTCTTATAGCAAATGGTTTTTCGCTGCTTTGATTACCAGTCTCAGCCTGTTCCTGCATGCTAACAATATGAAATTTTAGAACAATGCATGGTCTGCAGAAGAGCCAACAGTAACTGTTGCAAACAGTCCCTGAGAGGCACTTGCTTAAAGCTGTGTTTCCTCCTGAACCCTTATCGAATAGGAGGTTTAAATCACCCCTCGTGATGGGCTTACCTCTGTCAAATCCATTCCACCCCCATCCGCCTTCCCCTTGTCCTTAAAGATGGTATATGTGTGTATATGTATATGTACACACATATATATTATATGAACTTTCTTTCCCTGTAAATGTGTCAGATTCTATTACTGTATATGAACCCAAAATGGCAGGATGAAAATGAAAACCAGGGACTGTTGCTAATGAGAAGCATAGCATTTCAGAGTTTGATGGGCTTCTCTTCTGCTACAGCATTTGATTAAAATTTTTTTCAAAACAATTTATCTACAGTGAAACAAAAAATCATCTTCGTTTCCCTCTTCTGTGTACATAACAAATCAATATTTCCCGTAAAAGAACTAGCAAAGAAAAAACAAGTAAGTGGTCTCCAAGTGGTACACCACATCTGGATTTAAAGTGACCTTATTTTCATGTCTTCAGCTGAAGACATTTTCTCTCTTCTCGATTTCAACAACTGCTCTTTGGAGGTGTCTGGGTGTTCATGCCATGCTTTTGAAATCCTTCTGATTCGAATGCTATAGTAGAATTCTCCCCCCTAAAAGCTAAGCTCCAGAATGATGTAGCACACGTTGAACAGGGCCAGGGTTGCATGGCGATGATCTGAGCAACTGGCTAGCTAGGATGCTAAAAGAACTTGTCACTAAAAAATGTGAGCCAAGTTTACAAGAACGGAGTTGCTGCTGAAGAGATCTCTCATTCATCTCCCCCAGTGCCTGTTCTTCACAATCATAACGTTACCCCTGCTTGACAAATATACTGTATGGCAAGTCATAAAGGTCTTAGAACAGGACTTGACCCATTTGAGAGATTTAAACCCCTCTTCCTGGTGACTGTAACATTCAAAGAGGGCAAAACCACAAGCCATATTTTAAAATAAGGGTGCAACCGTTCTCCACAAAGGAAAAGAAAGGGGGGAAATACGACTTTCGAAATGGAAGGTGTGGGCACAGGGCATAACACCTCTCTTTCAGTTTGGGTTACTCTTTGGTTCTAATGCTTGGAATTCTCCCCTCCTGTGAGAGAAGCAGGCCTTGTAGGCTTGATAAGCAAACTTTTTTTTTTGCCTATTGTAGCCTCAGACTGAGGTACAAAAAGCTTCTCATTGGACTTAACTGGAAATTGGCTTGCAGGGTAAAGGTGAGGGGCATTGAGAAGCCCTGCAGTGGTGATGTCCAGCCACTGTTTTGCAGGCTTGCGCTTGAGCTGGGTCACCGGGCAGCACAGAGTCTACAGTGCTCGCTTCAGAAGCACCAGCTGCACACAAGTCTCGGCATTTTACGTGTGGTCTCTTCTTTTATTTCCTGTTTTGCAATTTTTAATCTATCTCGGCCAGATTTTTCTGGAGAAGGAAAAATTATGATTCTCCAGCAGCCTGGTTGCTTTTTGAATTTTGGGTGGGCGGGGAGAGAAAGGGAGATGGGATTTTCAGATTCTCTCAGCTTCAAGCAGAAAATACACCCAAGAGTAGCTAAGTGCATTGCGATAGACCGACATCTCATATGCTTTGGGTGATTTTTTATTTTTGAACTTCCTTTAATGTCAAACACGCAGCGTTAGCCTTGAGTAGCTGCATTTCTTATATGGACAGATTTGGATATTTGTTCTGTCAAGAGTAAATTTAAATTCCTGTAGGCATCATGTAAACTCACTCTGGGGAAGTTCAGCAGAGGCATCCTCAGATTCTATATTAACATGTAATCGTTTCACATCTAATATGATGAAAGCTTGTCCCAGGCTCTGCCTAATGCCCAGAAATGGATGGAAATTAGGAAGCCGACATATTAGCTATATTTGCATCTTGCAAAAACCACTTATTGTACCAAGTCAGCAATTCATGGATTGGCCGTGTGTATATTTGTATATTTTGTCCTCCTGTATTCATTGTGCCAGGGGAAAAATGCCGGTTATGTTTTTGCTGTCGATGATAACATGCTCTTCCTCTCATCCAAGACCTCGATTGTTATCAGCCACGCCCTTTTCCTGTACTCTCCCGAGTGACCTAGGGGAGAAAAGTCATGCACCACAGCCTTGGGGATTATAACAGCAATTTGTATCTTCTCTGCTTTTTCTGGTGTCCAACCCAACGGTTACCAACAGTCACTCTGCATTTTTTTCTGGGTCAAGACTGTTAATGTGAACTAAGACCTGTGTTAAATCCCTTCAGCTCCCTTCCAGCCGCCTTGCTGTGTGTGACCTTGCCATTAACTGCCGCTCTTCCTCTCCTCTCATCCAACCACATGGTTATAGCCAAGATGTCCATCTACAAGAGAATGAGACGGGCATGTTGTTTTGATTGCGGACGTTCTGAGCGTGACTGCTCGTGCATGTCAGACCGTGTGCGTGATAACGTGGACACCCTTGAGAGAGGCTTCCCACTTTCTTCTGTCTCTGTTAATGATTGCTCCACCAGTTTCCGTGCCTGTAAGTTAACTCAACACTCGCAGTTCCATGTCTGTGCTGTCTGTGGTCTCATCCCCGTCTTGTGTTGTGCCGTGTGGTCCTGTGAGTCAGTCAACCTGGTGTGTCCTTCCCCGTGTGACCTCGTCTGTGGTGGTCTGTGGTCCCAGTTTCCTGTGTCACCGTGTACCTCCCGGGGAGGCATACTTCTTGGGATGGCGTGCAGCACTGTGATGTCACCGTGCCGGGAGAGTCTCTCTCTCTCTCTCTCCTTTAAATAGCTACAAGTGGAAATTAATACAACAGCAAATCAAATACAATATAAATGCAGAGGTGTGTGGAAATGTGCACCTTAATATTCGGGGGAAGCTTAGACATTGGCTTGGGTCACAGGGAGGAAGAAAAAAGGTGTGAGGAGAACAAACCAGCTCTAGCTTTAAATTCTTTTTAGTGAGCTTAGATACTTTCTAAAATACAACAGGGTTTTGATGCAGATGGATTTTCTTTTTCTTTTTTTTTTACCATGTCTCCCTAATCTCTACATCATCCCTCCAGTGCCAGATTGTGTCCTATGTTCTGAAGAAAAAACGTTCTAACTCTGCCAACCTATATAAACTGGTGGATTCTAGAGCTCCTCCTCAAAAAGACAGCCAATTCAAAGGATCATTCCATTAATATCTTTTATTTTTCCAAAAATACAGCCTCCTGTCTTGTAGCAATTGTAATCTCAAATACCCAAAACTGTAAGCATCGAACCTCCATGAACCCCTTGAGTCTGTTGCACAGACGTTTGAGGTCAGTCTGCTTGGTTACCCGCAAGCTCAGGGGCGTTGTAGAACCTGCCGAGGTCTTGAGCTGGTAGCTGCCAAGGCTGAGATCTGCCAGATTCCTGAGACAGCTGTCATCATTGTCTTCAGCGTGGGCTTTGCTGGGGATTTACTGACACAATTCAGAGGGGATATTGCTGAAAGCTCCAGTTTGTACACAGAGGCACTAGGATGTGGCTTCTCTTTCAGGGCAGAAGGGGTTGTGGTTCTGTATGAGGACTTGGACGCCTTAAAGGGTAGCTGTAACCTGATGTCCACCTGTTTGGTAGCATGAGAGGCAGAAGACAGTCCTTCCTTCTGTGCGTCATCTCTTCCTTTTAAAAGCACCCGACACATTTTTGGGTTACCACATTGCCATCCATTTCCTCCCTTAAGTGCGTAGAGCTGCTTGAATTAAACTTCCTCCAGCAGGGGTCAGTTCACACTGACAACGAGCGTGGAGAGGAGCACTTTGCTCTTGAGCACTTACTCCCATGGAAAAGTTGCCCCACTCACCTACACCGACGTTGAAGGCAGTCCTGGCATGGTGTGCTTGTGTGACAGTGATCCACGGAGGCTCCGAGGGCTGGGCGAGTCCTAGCCTCACTGTGTGGCGAGGAGCAGTGTGCCCGGGCAGGTGCTGGTGTTTGTCCTTGCCGTTCGGGTCTGAGGAATGATCTGTGC